>JAJIBD010004141.1:0-58624 GCA_021461705.1 Cryptotis parvus
AGTGTTATTTTTTAAAATTTTTTTATTATACCACCGTGAAACATACAATTACAAAGGTGTTCATAATTGGTTCTTGGTAATACAGTATACCAGCACCCATCCCTCCACCAGTGCCCCATTTCCACCACCAATGTACCCCCCCCCCCTCCGCCCACCCCCATGCTGCCTTAATAGCAGGTACCCCAGTTTCCTCTCTTTCTCTCTCTGTCTCTCTCTCTGTCTCTGCATCTCTCTCCCTCTTATTTTACACATTGTGGCTAGCCCTGCAGATATTTAGAGTTTATCACTTAAGTCTCTTTGTGTATATTCAATGGTGAGTTTTAATCTGCCATTACCATTTCCCACATTTAGTAAAACACTGGTATCTATTTATGTCCTATTAATGAATGCAGTCATTCTATATCTGTCCTTTTCCTTCTGACTAATTTCACTCAGCATGATAGTCTCCATGTCCATCCATTTGCAGGTAAATTTCATAATTTCATCTTTTCTGACAGCCGCATAGTATTCCATAGTGTAGATGAACCACAGTTTCTTTAGCCAGTCCTCTGTTCTCGGGCATTTAGGTTGTTTCCAGATTCTAGCTATAGTGAATAGCGCAGAGATGAATAAAGAAGTACAGATAGTGTTTCTGCTATGTGTTTTTCGGTCTCTAAGGTATATTCCCAGGAGTGCTATTGCTGGATCAAATGGGAGCTCAATATCTAGTTTTCGGAGGAATACCCATATTGTTTTCCAAAAGGGCTGGACCAGTCGGCACTCCCACCAACAGTGGATCAGAGTCCCTTTTTCCCCACATCCACGCCAGCACTGTTTGTTCTTGTTGTTTTGGATGTGTGCTAGTCTCTGTGGTGTGAGATGGTACCTCATTGTTGTTTTGATTTGCATCTCCCTGATGATTAAAGATGAAGAGCACTTTTTTCATATGCCTTTTGGCCATTCGAATTTCTTCTTTTTGGAAGCTTCTGTTCACTTCTTCTCCCCCATGTTTTGATGGGGTTGGCTGTTTTTTTCTTGTGGAGTGCTACCAGTGCCTGATATATCCTGGATATTAACCCCTTGTCAGATGGGTATTGGGTGAATATCCTTTCCCACTCTGTGGATTGTCTTTGTATCTTGGTCACCGTTTCTTTTTGAGGTGCAGAAGCCTTTTAGTTTTATATAATCCCATTTGTTTATCTTTGCTTCCATTTGCTTGGCCAGTGGTGTGTCATCTTTAAAGATACTTTTTGTTTCGATGTCGTAGAGCAGTTCTCCTTATGTTTTCTTTGATGAATCTTATAGATTCATGTCTGATGTTGAGATCTAGAATCCATTTTGATCTGACTTTTGTGCATGGCATTAGAAGGAGGTCTAAGTGCATTTTTTTTACATGTAGCTGCCCAGTTTTCCCAGCACCATTTGTTTAGAGGCTTTCTTTGCTCCACTTAATATTTTTCCTCCTTTACTGAAGATTAAGTGGTTGTATATTTGAGAATGTGTTTCAGGATACTCAGTTCTATTCCATAGGTCTACAGGTCTGTCTCTATACCAATACCACACTGTCTTAATTACAACTGCTCTGTAGTAGAGCTTGAGGTTGGGGAAAGTGATACCTCCCATCTTCTTTTTCCCAAGGATTGCTTTAGCTATTCATGGAATTTTATTGTTCCATACAAATTTCAGAAGTGTTTGTTCAATTTCTTTTGAAGAATATCATGGGTATCTTTATAGGGACCGCATTGAATCTGTATAAAGCTCTAGGGAGTATTTCCATTTTGATAATGCTAATCCTTCCGATGCATGAGCAGGGAATATGTCTCCATTTCCTCAGCTCTTCTTTTATTTCCTGAAATAATGTTTTGTAGTTTTCTTTTTAGAGATCCTTTACATTCTTTGTCAAACTGATTCCTAGTTATTTGATTTTCTGCAGCGCAATTGTGAATGGGATAGTTTCCTTAATGTCCCTTTCTTCTCTTTCGCTGTTTGCATATAGGAAGGCCATTGACTTTTGGGTATTGATTCTGTACCCTACTACTCTGCTATAGGAATGTATGATTTCTAGGAGCCTCTTGATAGAGAGTTTCGGGTTTTCCAGGTATAATATCATGTCATCTGCAAATAGTGATAACTTGGCTTCTTCCATTCCTATATGGATGCCCTTAATGTTTTTTTCTTCCCTGATTGCTATGGCAAGTACTTCCAGTACTATATTGAATAGAAGTGGTGAGAGTTGGCAGCCTTGTCTTGTCCATGATCTTAAGGGGAAGGCTTTCAGTATTTCCCCATTGAGAATGATGCTCGCTGTGGGCTTGTATTAGATGGCCTGGATTGTATTGAGGAAGGTTCCTTCAATCCCCATTTTACGGAGAGCTTTCATCATGAACGGGTGTTGAATCTTGTCAAATGCCTTCTCTGCATCTATTGATATGATCATATGGTTTTTATTTTTCTTTGTGTTGATATGATGTATTATGTTGATTGACTTACGGATGTTGAACCATACTTGCATTCCCGGGATGAATCCCACTTGGTCATGGTGTATAATCTTTTTGATGACTCTTTGGATTCTATTTGCTAGAATTTTGTTGAAGATCTTAGCATCTGTATTCATCAGGGAGATTGATCTGTAGTTTTCCTTTTTTGTGGCATCTTTGTATGCTTTGGGTATCAGGGTGATATGTGCCTCATAAAAGCTATTTGGGAGTGTTTCTGTTTCTTCAATTTGCTGGAAGAGCTTAAAAAGTATTGGGAGTGGATCCTCTTTAAAGGTTTTGTAGAATTCACTGGTGAATCCATCTGGACCTGGGCTTTTGTGATTGGGGAGACTTTTGATTACCGATTCTATTTCCTCGATGGAGATAGGTTTGTTGAGGTATTCCAAATCTTCTTGTTGCAGACTTGGGAAGCTATAGAAATTCAGGAATTTGTCCATTTCTTCTAGGTTCTCTTGTTTTGTGGCGTACAGGCTCTCATCGTAATCTCTGATGATCTTCTGAATTTCTGTGGTTTCTGTTGTGATGTCCTCATTTACATTTCTGATTCTATTTATTTGGGTTCTCTCTTTTCCTTTTCTTACAAGTCTTGCAAGTGGTTTGTCAATCTTGTTTATTTTTTCAAAGAACCAGCTTTTGGTTTCGTTGATCTTCTGGATTGTTTTTTGGCATTCCATCTCATTGATTTCTGCTCTAAGTTTTATTATTTCTTTCTTTCTGCTTGGGTTGGGCTCCTTTTCTTTATCAATCTCTAAGATCTTAATTTGTGAAGTCAGACTGTTTGTGATGGCCTTTTCTTCTTTTCTGATGAATGCTTGAAGAGCTATGAACTTGCCTCTTAACACTGCTTTCGCTGTATCCCACAAGTTCTGGTAATTCGTGTCTTCAGTCTCATTTGTTACCAGGAATCTTTGGATTTCCTCTTTGATTTTTTTTATGACTTGCTGGTTGTTCAGCAGTGAGCTGTTTAGTTTCCAGGTACTTGGTATTGGTCTCCATTTTTGTGTACAATTAACTTCTATTTTCAGTGCCTCACGGTCTGAAAAAATAGTTGGCACAATTTCTATCTTCTTGATTTTATGGAGGTATGATTTATGGCTCAGCATGTGATCTATTTTGGAGTATGTTCCATGTGCACTGGAGAAGAAAGTGTATTCATCTTTTTGGGGATGAAATGCCCTGTATATGTCTACCAACCCTCTCTCTTCCATCTCTTCTTTTAGGGCCAGTATTTCTTTGGTAAGTTTCAATCTTGTTGATCTACCCAGGGTTGATAGAGCAGTGTTGAAGTCTCCAACTACAATTGTGTTGCTGTCAATGTCTTCTTTGAAGTCTATTAGTAGTTGTTTTAGGAATTTTGCTGGCCCCTCCTTGGGTGCATATATGTTTAATAGCGTGATTTCTCCCCGATATATGCATCCCTTGACTATTAACAAGTGACCTTCACTGTCCCTTCTGACCTTCTTCAGCCTGAAGTCTATGTTGTCAGATACCAGTATGGCTACCCCAGCCTTTTTGGATGGGTTGTTTGAATGAAGGATTGTTTTCCAGCCTTTTATTTTGAGCCTGTCTTTGCTCCGATTGTTCAGTTGTGTTTCTTGAAGGCAGCAGAATGTCGGATTCAATTTTTTGATCCATTTTGCCACTCTATGTCTCTTAACTGGTGCATTTAGACCATTGACATTGAGAGAGATTATTGTCATGGGATTTTGTGCCATCTTTCTGAATAGGTTGGTTGTTCTTTTGGGTTATGTCTCGTCTTATAGTAGATCTTTCAGTCCTTCTTTTAAGGTTGGTTTTGATTTTACAAAGTTCCTAAGCTGTTGTTTATCCAAGAAGTTGTATATCTGTCCTTCAAATCTGAGTGAAGTTTAGCTGGATAAAGAATTCTTTCTGAGGCATTCATTTCATTAAGTTTTTTTACTATATCCCACCACTGCCTTTGGGCTTGGAGGGTGACTTCTGAGAAATCTGCTGAAAGTCGAATGGATGCTCCTTTGTATACAATTTCCTTCTTTGATCTTGCTGCCTGATGAATTATGTCTCTGTCTATGGCATCCATTACTTTGACTAGGATGTGTCTTGGGGTCTTTCTATTGGGGTCTCTTCTTGCTGGTACGCATTGGGCTTCTTGGATCTGGATGTCTTCGTCCTTTAACTCGGGGAACTTTTCAGCCAGGATGTTTTTAACTGTTTTAATTTCCTTAGGGTTACTTTCCTATCCCTCTGGGACTCCGATGATTCTTATGTTGTTCTGCCTGTCTTTATCCCATTGTTCTCTGTTTCGTTGCTGATCCATTATCCAGTCTTTTTTCCATCTTATGTAGATCTCTGAGTGCTTTCTCCAGCTCGTCTTCAGTCTCACTGATTCTCTCTTCTGCTGCTGTCATCCTACTGTTGAGAGCCCCGATTGTGTTTTTCATTTCTCTACTGAGTTTTTAAGCGATGATATTTCTATTTGCATGGTTCTCATTTCTGCTCTCATTTCCTCCCGTAGTTTATTGACTGCCCTTTCAACTGCTTCGTTTATGTTCTCCTGTATTTTATTGGACATCTGCTCATTTTTTTTCGTTGAGCTCCTTAAACATCCTACCAATTTCTTCCCCTAATTTCATTGTCAGAGAGATCATGCACATCTTTTCTCGGGTCGATTCCTTCATCTGTTCTTCGAGCTGGGGATCTGCGTTGTTTCCCCATGTTGTTGTGGTGTTCAGGTATAGATTCCTCTGGTGTACTGTTTCTTTTTTCTTGAGGTTATTACCTTCCCTTGGTGTTGAATTTCCTAGTTTTTCTATTAGTAAGCGGGCGATTTGCGGCCGCCCCGCCTGGCCAGCCGCACACCCCAGGGAGGTTACCTGAGTTGGAGTCAGGCCGCTGTGAGAGTTCAAAATGACCGTTTACTTCCGGTTCCACTCAGACTTCTGGGGGTTGTAGTTCCACCCTCTGCCGAGACCTGGGGCTCTACCACAACCCCAGGCACCCGTCCAGCCAGCTGTACACCCCAAGGAGGTTACCTGAGGTGGAGTCAGGCTGGTGTGAGAGTTCAAAATGACCTGTAGTGTTATTTTTAAACCTCCACACAATAACAACACTAGACATCATCAAAGACAAAATATACAGGGTCTTGAATCATAGTATATTTGAGACAAAGGCACATTATCTTCACAAATACTTTGCTTCCACAACTACAGAAAAGTATCATGATTGTATTTATATGATGCCATGCTCAAATTATACAGTGGCTGAATCCAAATTAGAATATAGTTCTTCCAATTCATCATTCAGACATTAGACCCTGGATCAAGCTTCTTCACTTTACATATAGGTAAGCAAATAGTTTTTACCTTCTAACACTTTTCAATTTCAAGTTATGCAAATATTTTAGAGTATAAAATAAAAACACACCTTCAAAAAATACAGGCTATCCTATATGCGCCATTGTACATTTCATTTTGATAACTTATATCATTTTGATAACTGGAGAGTTTATGGGGAATGAGGAATTATGAGAGACTCACACACACGGGCAGAGCTGCTACTTGCTCTCCTGTGCCCAGTTGATCACGAGGCATCCGGGAGGGATGGTGGGTCCTAGTCCTTGCCCGCCACCACAGCAGAGCCTTGCAAGAAGCCAGAGGAACCCTCACACCATGAGGGCCACCATTTTCCACTTCCGGACTCCCTCTCATCAGAACTCCACCCAGCAGAAGATCTGATTGCAGCCCGGCCCCGGCCGCGTGGTTCATCAATAATTGCTCGAGTCTTGAGGTGACTAGAAGATTATCCCACCCTCATGGCAATGCCTGGCAAGCTACCAGTATCGTATTTGACATGCCAAATGCTAGTAACAATTATAGAACTCATTCCCATGACTTGACGGAATGGTTTGAGGCTCTTTATGTTCCTGGAGTGGGCAGATGCCCTTGGGCTATCTCAAATGTGACTGGACATACTGAGATGTTACTGGTGCCTGCTCAAGTAATTGATGATCTACGGGAAGTCAAGTGATCAAGTGAATTTACATTATGGTTGCTAATAACTTTAATGTTCTGGGATGACCAAAACTGGATGCTTTTCCTCAGTAAATAAGCTCAGTGTTTCATTTAGTCTATTTACAGTGTATTAAGGAAAATATCTTGGTTTTTCAGAAGCAATAATACTTCAGATAATGGGCCAGAGGAAATGTTCATCAGGCAGGGAGATTGCCCATTTCAATCCCTGGCACCATAGGGATATGGTTGGTCCCCAAGCATTACCAGGAGTCATCCCTGAGTGCAGAACCAGGAATAATCAAGCACCATCATGTATTACTCAAACAAAACAAAACAAAATATAAACACCATACCTAACAAGTCTATTTGTTTGATATATATATATATATATATATAAACCATTATTATATAATTAATTGTGATTGGTCCTGAAAAAAGCAATAGTAAGCAGTTCCTTAGAGATAATGGCAATCACTAGAAGTTTGTGGTATTAGGTAAATCTTATAAGATAAACTTTCAAGTTTTACCTGTAACCCCAATATTCAGACAGAAAAATATATAGATCAATTTCTGGGTATTTAATTATCAGATATATTACTGGAATATTACTATTCACATTTTATTGTGACTCATTCAAAAATCTTGTGACTGGAACAAAATAATGGACAAAAAGTTATCAAACAAATACTTTTAAAACTTGAAGGTGCATTTTTTCACACCCATTACATTTTTTACTTTAAATGAAATTATTATGACTAACAACATGCCAGAAATTATAGCAATAAAAGCAGATGCAATATGGGTTATAAATGTTTAATATATTTTCCCTTTTAAATATATTTATTATTTCTTGATTTTATCTCACATAAAATGGATATGATCATTCTGTAAATATATTTTTGATAATTAATACATAAAAACATGTCCTGAAACTTGACAGAATATTTCATATCACCTGAGCAAAAACATAACTCTTTTTACGTTTAGATCTTTTCTTTCTTTTTTAGGGTCACATCCAGCATGGTTTACTTCAGGCTCTGCATTTATGGATCACTCCTAGTGGGGTTTGGGAAACTAGGATGGTACCTGGTTCAGCCACAAACAAAGCAAGCACCCCAACCCCTGTAATTCCCTCTGGGCCTCACCTTTCAGATTTCAGACTAGGATCCCGCTAGTCTTAAATACAAATAACAGTTTTGAGGCTTCATACATTGATGCCTCTGTTAATAAAACATTGCATTATTGTCATTTATTCTTCTAAGCACTGATCCCTTAAAATAAAAGCAAGGTGTTACAGACTATTGACCTAATATATTTCTACATTTGCAGTTTGAAATTTCATTGAAGTTCTTTTGTGGCAGTTCTTAAAGGCAATATGTTGAGATTACATTATTCTGAAAGGTCTATGATAAAAGTATCATTTTACACCTTCTATAAAATATCTCTCTCTACTCTGTCAAATGACCTATAAAAAGTATATGGGAAGATATTGCTTTGTTTACACTTAATCACCTGCTATGGTACCAGATGCCTTGGGACTTGCAATATTGTCCTCAAGTCATAAAGGTGAGGTGTGTTTTGTGTTTGGGAACTAAAGGCCAATACTTATAATATCCTTTATGTTCAATTGTAGAACAATAGAAAACCCCCCAATGTAATATTTTTTGCTGATGTTGAAGATCAGAATTTTTCAGAAACAAAATAAACACTGAGAAAGCAAGCAATAAATTCATTTCACTGCCATTGACCTGACAGTTAAGATTGTAATTGAGTGTTGGTGTGCTTAGGAGTACTGTAGTTACATAACCTGGATTCTTTTTTTGATTCTTTGTTTTTCCCAATGTTTCACATTGAAAAGTAATGTTATCATATTTAATGAGTTATTATCTATACCATTATGGTCCAGAAATATAATAAACAGGCTCTTCTAAATGTAAATCTATGCCTCTTCAATGACTTTGTCAAAATTAGTATAAATATAAATTCATTATAACAGAATATACAAGGTATTACTTAGAAATTACTATCTTCTGCATTTATGTAGTATACTACTTAGAATATTCCTTAGAAGTATCATCTGTGGGGAAAGAGCAATAGTACAGCAGGGAGGGCATCTGACTTGCATGCAGACGACTGGGGTTTGTACACTGGCATCTCATATGTTACTCTGAGCACCACCAGGAGTAATTGAAGAATCAAGAAGAAACAGGAGTAACCTCTGAGCATCAACGGGTGTAACTCACAAAGCCAAAAACTGTACACTTTCATGTTGGAGTTTCAGAACCCTAGGACAGAAAGTTGTATTTTGTTTCTACTATTTCACGATTCAGTAATAACACGGAGAGTTAGAGCAATAGTATAGAGGGTAAGGTACTTGTCTTGCACATGGCTGACACAGGATTTTTGGTTTCTCAGTATCCCATATGTTTTCCCTGAGCCACGCAGCAGTAACTCCTGAACACTTAGGAGAGTGCAGAGTCAAGCGTAACTGCTGAGAACTGTAGCACGTGGCCCTCCTCTCCTCACTTCCAATAATAGGCTCACATCCCATAGGCACAGGCAGGTGAACTCACTCACCAGCACTACTCTTCAGAGTCACATGAGCCAAGCAGCTGAAATTCATCAACCCACCAGTAGCCCAGCCTGAAAAATCTGGGCCACCTGGAGGAGAATTACTAGCCATGTTGATACAGCAGGAGCTAAGGTGGAAAGCGCCAGGTCACAGATAGCCACTCACCCCCATGGAATAGGTATCAATCAGAATGTAGAAGGGGACACTTGGGGAGTGGGATTTGGCAGCAAATAAAAGGCACTCCAGGCTCTCTCGCTCTCTCACTCTCCCTCTCTCTCCCCCTCCTCCTCATTCCCACTCTCTCTTTCCATCTCTCTCCCTCTATCTCTCCCCCTCTCTCTCTTTTGCCCTCCCTCCCTCCTTCCTCCCATGTTGGCTCCCTCCCAGATCAGATAGGGCAGCATGACCAGGTACAGGGCCCACTGTAAATAGGCTGCAAAATCAGTTAAGGACAGATACAGGTATGGGCAATGCTCAAAGGTCCTGGTTACAGTAGGGCTTGGATGCCCAATATAGCTTAGGTTCAGTCAGGACATGGATGCCCAGGTAATGGCAAGGTACTGAGCACAGGAGTCTGACCCACATGTGCAGGGTTGTGGCTGGAGACTAAGGAAAGCTGGAACAGGACAACAGGGACCTCTGGGGAACAGTTGGGAAGCCCAGTGGCAATTACTGAGCACAGGGCACAGGGACCTTCGCCACATGCTTGTGGCTTTGGCTAGAGGCTGGGGGAGCATACATAGGACAGAGAGAGCAGCACAGGAACAGGACCGGGCCATTGTTCATGGGAGGCGAGTCGACTATTTGGGACAGGACCAGGAATTAGTTCAAGGGAACAGAGAGGCCTAGACATTTGGGGGAGGGGCCTGGAGACATCTGTACAATAAACTGACTTTCAATCTTCTGAGTTTTATATGCAAATCTTTCATACAATCCTCAGAAAACCACTTGATCACTTGATCACTTGATATCCTGTTATTCATCGATTTGCTTGGGTGGGTGCCAATAATGTTTCCATTTGACCCTATCACATGCCAATGTAGCCCAATTGCATCTGATTGTTTTGGGGTAAGGTTCGAACTGTTTGTTTAGGGTTCTGATAAGGAAGTCTGACCATCTTGCAGGTGGGCATCCACACAATCTTTTGGCGTCCCATAGGATCCAATCGGTAGCGGCTCTAGTCCAACAGTTGTCTCCAGATCGCATTATATGACCAGCCCATCTGATATTTTATGTTCTGGCAGACTAGACAGCGTCCTTGATTTTAGAATAGTGACAGAGGTCGGAACTCCAGATTCCTTCTCTCACTTGAGTGAGGCGTGATATTCCAAGCATGGCTCTTTCGATTCCTCTTTGGAAGACCCAAATGGTATTCTCATCCTGCTTTCGTAGGGCCCAGGTCTCTGAGGCGTATGTTAATGCAGGGAGAACGGTGGAGTCAAAGAGATTTGCCCCATTCTAACAGCTGCTTTGTAAGGTAACTTAGGAATCTTAGGTGAAGATTTCTTTTTCTGACTAAAGACACCTTCTCAAAAAAAAAAAAAAAAACACTAGCACAGGAAAATCTATTCTTGTGTTAACAATGTTATGGCCCTGCCAAAGCCAGGCAGCTGAATCCAGCAAACTGAATCAACATGCCACTACTACTGATTCACCAACCACCTACTGCCTAACTTCACAGGCTTCAAAAAGAATCTGCACTCATCCCAATTCTACCGATCCTGAAGTTTCTGGTCGAACTGCTGAGCTCCAAATTCCACAGAACTGCAATTTCAGTAAGGGCTAAAAAATAGATGAGAAAGTTATATAGAAGCCAACTAAACTCAAGAAGCATAAACAACAACACAGATGGCTTAACTATCAACAGCTTAGTAAATCCTCATAGACTTAATGACCACATGGTGAGTTGTAACCGTTTTCACAAATTTTCTTTCACTGAAAAACTTTTCTTATAATTTTGTCAACCATTTGGTTGTAACAAGCAATATGAAACTAATTATTGTGTGCCTGCTAAGGGGATAGGCATGGAGGCTGATTGGGTAATTAGGGACAATGGTAGGGGAAAGTCACTCAGGTAGTGGACTAGTGAAGGAAAACCAAAACCTGTAACATCTTTACTGCGAACAGCTTTGTAAATCATAGTGCTTAAACAAAGTATAATAATAATAATAATAATAATAATAATAATATATATGCTTAAGTAATTGAATGATAGAGATGTTTGCAAAAAATTTTGAAATGCCAAGGAATATTGGATGGATTGAGCAGTGGAAACAGGACTAGGCTTGCAATTTATTTTTAATAAAAAGTTTCAAAGTGATATGAGTAAAATTTAAGTGTAGTAAAATGTTATTGGTAGATCTCAGGCTCTAGGGATTTGGGTATTTACTCTACAGTTCCTTTAGTTTTACTTTTTGAGCTTTTTATAATAAAATTGAAATTATAAAAAGATAAACTCATGCATCTTCGCCAATTTATAAATGGCAAATATTGCATCGGTATTCTGAGAGAACTATTTTTAAGATATTTAAAAATAAACTTAGGTTAAAATTTCAATGTCATATAACTGTATACTGAAGAAATTAATTATTTTTATTAGAGTACAAAACTGAAAGCACCAAGAAATAAAGGATGGAGCATGTGTGTGTGTGGGGAGATGTATGGGAGTAAGGAAGTGGGTAAATAAATGAACCAGAGGCTACACAGGCATAGTAGAGGAGACTCTTGGTTCTTTGGTGGTGTTCAGGGGCAGTAAGCTATGATACCTACACTTCAACACTATTATATAAAATCATTTTTATATTACTTAAACTGTAATAATAAAAATAAATAGGTATATTTTAAAATGCTTCCTTGAGGCTTTTAAATAAGCCAGCATATCTAAAATGTGTAAATATATGTGTATATACCAATACTATCTAGGTTCACTTGATCATTTGACATCCCATTATACATTGATATGCTCGAGCGGGCGCCAGTAATATTTCTATTTGACCCTCTCACGTGCCAGTGTAGCCCAATGGCATCTGGTTGCTTCAGTAATACGAAGAGCCTCAAACCATTCATTCAGGGCATGATGAAGAAGTCTGACCGTATTGTAGGTGGGCCTCTACGTGATCTTTTGACATCTGGTGGGATCCAGTCAGTAATGGCTCTAGTCCAGCGGTCATCTCTAAATCACATTACGTGTCCAGCCCATCTGATTTTCGATTCCTTGGCAAACGAGACAGCAACCCCTGACTCTGGAACAGCGACGGAGGTTGGAGCTCCGGATTCCCTTCTTTCATTTGAGTGAGGCGTGATATTCCAAGCATAGCTCTTTCGATTCCTCCTTGGGAGACCTGAATAGCATTCTAGTCCTGCTTTCATAGGGCCCAGGTCTCTGAGGCATATGTTAATGCAAGGAGAATGGTGAGTTGAAGAGATGTGTCCAGAGCCAGAGTTTCTTTGTCTTTTTTTAGCTATTTCTTCGATGTTTTTGAAGGCATTCCATGCTGCTCTCTTCCTCCTGTGCAGCTCAGATTTAGATCGTTTATCATGTTGACTTCTCGACCTAGGTACACATAACTGCTGCATTCAGGGATGTTTGTTCCATTGAGAGTGAATGGGGCCTCCCGGAACTAGTTCATTTCTCATGAACAGAGTTTTGTTGAGATTCAGCTGTAGACCTGTCTTTCCACATTCTCAGTCAAAGTCAGCCAGAATTTGTGCAGCGTGGCTAATGTTTGGTGTTATTAGAACAATGTCATCTGCGAAGCGGAGGTGGTGTAGTTGCCAACCATCTATCTTCACTCCCATTCCTTCCCATTCTAATTGTCACATGATGTTGTTGAGGGTGGCGCTGAAGAGTTTTGGTGAAATGGTATCACCCTGCCAAACCCCTCTTTTTGACATCGATGATCACTTCTTTTTAGAATGGTGAGAATCTGGTGGTGAATCCGTAATAGAGCTCATGAAGGATCTTGATGTATTGGGTTTGAGCACCCTGTTTGGCTACGGCTTCTACAACCGCTTCATTCTCCACAGAATCAAAAGCTTTCTTTAAATCAATGAACTTGAGACATTGTGGCATCTTGAACTCCCTAAAAACTTCAGTGAACTTAGTTACCGTGTGGATATGGTCGATTGTGCTGAATCCATTTTGGAAGCCAGCTGGCTTGCATGGTTCCCCTTCATCTAATGTTCTGCCAATCCTATTCAGGATGACTCGAGTAAACAGCTTGTAGATGACAGACAACAGGCATATGGGGCGATAGTTGCCAATTTCTTGGATGTCTCCCTTCTTGAACAGTAGAACTCTCCTGCTGGTTTTCCATTGGGAGGGCACCTTGCATTCGGACAGGTAGCGTGTGCAGATCTGAGCCAGTGTATTGATGAATACTGAAGGCAGATTCTTCAGGTGTTCAGGTCTGACTTTTGTCTCGGCCTGGTACTGTTCCCTTCTTTACTCACAAAATAGCATGTCAGATTTCAGAAGGGAGAACATTGGGAACGGCATATCCATCTGCGGATGATAACTATCTAGGTTACCATTTAAAAAATATTGTAATTGCAACCCCCTTTATATCACAAAATAATGAAATATTTTAACTGATAAAACAGAAATAAGTTTAACTAAGCAATTTTTCATTTTAAATTTTGAGGAACTCTGACATTTGCCTATACCCACAGAATCTCAGAGCTCTGAAAGGTTACTCCTGGCAGGCTCAGGGATCATTTCAGGTTCCTAGGACCAAAACTTGGGTTGGCCATCTGCAAAGCAAGCACCTTACCACTCTACTATTACTCTGGCCCCAAATTAAGCAAATCATTTTCTTACATAGATAGCTGGAGGCAATGGGGATGGTATGCATTAGCTAGACTACCCCAGAGTATACTGCAACTCAAAATTGATGTACAACACTCAAACGTTTATGTCCGATAATAAGTTGATTTTAAATAAAGAAAAAACTCTCGCTATCAGGCAGGACTCTTTCATATTTTGTTAGACCTTGAGAAAACAAGTAGGGTTTCTCTAAGAAAACAATTTAGCCTTTGAATGGTAGCTCTAGATAATAAAACCAAGGATTTAGCTACAGTTATATTTATACAAAGTTATAAAAGTTGAAGCATTGGCTCTGCATTTATTTGAGTTTTAGATAGACTTGATACCACTACTAGGTCTTCTTTGGTCCTGAATTCTCTTAATTTTCTTCCCTTTTAGGACCACTGTCTCCCAAAGCAGCCTGCATGTCTCCCCACACCCTCACCCCACGCATTTAACTTTAAGTGATGATTTTGACAAGAACAAGTCATTTTTAATTTAATTTCAAAATATTTGTATTATACCACCATGAGATATACAATGACAAAGATGTACATGATTGGGTTTCAGTCACACAGTGTTCTAGCACCATCCATTCACCAGTGTCCACTTCCCACCACCAATGTCCTGTGATTCCCTCCTCTTTCCCCTGGCCTGCCTCTATGGCATGCACTTTGCTTTTCCTCTGTCTCCTTATATCTCTCTCTCTCTCTCTCTCTCTCTCTCTCTCTCTCTCTTCCTTCTCTTACACATTGGGGCTTTCAATAGATACATTTAGAGGTTATCATATATATCTCTGCCTATATTCAATGCTCAGTTCTAGGCTGGTATTATCTTTTCCAGCACACTGGAACTGTATTAGCACACTGTTTCCTTCCCTGTCTTACCTAACCTCTGACTCCCACACACTTGGGATAGATTCCACCCACTGACAAGACCTCCTGATCCATGTTTTTCCTGGCCTTGGGCATTAGTATCATGCAATTTTTATATCCCGCAAATAAATGCAGTCATTTTACATCTGTCCTTCTAAACCATCTTCTTTAATTTGGCTCTCCTACCAAGAGACTTGGTTACAATAGTGAGTGCACCCGTAACCTATGCCATAGATAAGCAATCACTTTTCTGAGATATGAAAACCAGATAAATTGTTCTCACCTCCTGGATTAATTATTTCAGTTTGCTAGAGAATCAATGAGCTTATAAGCCAACATTCCACCAAAGGCTGTCTCAGGCACAAATACGTTTTCCAGGACCCTTGGAAAATCATATTAAGCACCTTTGAAGAAATGAAATAATGATGAGAAATAATTTTTGTATGGAAAATTAGCTATTAGCATCTTCAGCACCTCTTCCTCAACATTCTAGATGTCAGCACTAATCCTTTGATTCTGACAACCAACTTCATCAGCTTTTTTTTTTTTTTTTTGGGTCTCACCCTGCGATGCTCAGGGGTTACTCCTGAGCACTCCCTCTTCACTCAGGAATTACTCCTGGCGGTGCTCGGGGACCATATGAAATGCCACGAATCGAAACCAGGCCAGCACAGGCCAGCCATGTGCAAGGCAAACGGCCTACCCACTGGGCTATCACTCCAGCCCCAACTTCATCAGCTTTGAAGGAAACAATGTAATGCTTTTTATTTTGAGTCCTGGAATATGATTTCAAAACTCAAATTATTTAAGTTGTATTTATACACAACACAAGAAGCAACAGAAATAATGAGTCTTCTAAAGAATTATTTCTCATAACAGTTCTTGAATAAACAATATTAGCCATTGATTTCAGGTATAAGGCAATACAGGCACAAAAAGATAATATATTTTTAAGAACCTACAACAAGGTAGCAAGAGAATTAAGATTGAATTATAAATGCATATGACTCAAAAGTTCATAGACTTTCAATCATGCTTCCAGGAATTGATATTTCTTTTGTTTAACTATGGTTTAAGGGTTATTTATTTAAAACAATTTAGCTATTAGCAAAATTTTTTCTTAGAAAAAAATTGAATCTTGATTTCCAAGAAAATCTAAGTATACATTTATCTTTTATATAATATTAATTTAATTAAAATTTGAAAAAATATTGTTTTAATGTAGCAACTATTCTAGACTGTCTTTTAAGAAGACAGTCTTAAAAGATATATATATCTATATAGATATATATATCTATCTATATATATATATATATTCAAGGTGATATATATATATCACTGTCACTGTCTTCCCGTTCATCATCAATTTGCTCGAGCGGGCCCCAGTAACATCTCCATATGTCCTGTCTCATGCTAGTAGAGCCCAAGGGCATCTGCTTGCTCCAGGAACATAAAGAGCCTCAATCCATTCCGGAATGAGGTCTATAACTGTTACTGGTATTTGGCATATCAAATACAACACGGGTAGCTTGCCAGGCTCTGCCGTGAGGGTAGCATACTCTTGTAGTCATGTCTAAGTCCAGCATTTATTGATGAACCACTGCGGCTGCACGAGCCGGGCTGTGATAGACTGGTCTGCTGGGTGGAGTTCTGATGAGAGAGAAGTCCGGATATGGAAAATGGAGGCCCTCATGGAGTGGGGGGGTCGTCTGGCTTGTTGCAAGGCTCTGCTCGGGTGGCGGGCCAGGGCTAGAACCCGCCATCCCTCCTGGGCACCTCGTGAGCGGCTGGGCACAGGGAGAGCAAGTAGCAGCTCTGCCCAATGTCTGTGAGTCTCTGTCCCAGCATACCTGAGCCGGATTTAAAAAGACTGCTACAGGGTGGAACTCGATGAACCGGGCTGTGATAGGCTGGTCTGCTGGGTGGAGTTCTGATGAGAGAGAAGTCCGGATGTGGAAAATGGAGGCCCTCATGGAGTGGGTGGTTATCTGGCTTGTTGCAAGGCTCTGCTGGGGTGGCGGGCCAGGGCTAGAACCCGCCATCCCTCCCAGGCACCTTGAATATATATATATATATATATATATATATATATATATATATATATATATATATATATATTCAACACCTTGAATATATATATTCAAGGTGTTGCAGGATGTGTGTGTGTGTGTATCCTGCAAATAAATGTAGTCATTTTATATCTGTTTTTTCCTTCTGGCTAATTTCACTCAGCATGATCCTCTCCATGTCATTCCATTTATAGGCAAATTTCATAACTTCATTTTTCCTAACAGATGCATAGTGTTCCATTATGTAGATGTACCAAAATTTCTTTATCCATTCATCTGTTCTCAGGCACTCTGGTGGTTTCCAGATTCTAGCTATTGTGAATAGTGCTGCTAAGAACATAAAAATGCAGATGGTGTTTCTGCTGTGTTTTTGGCTTCTCAGGGTATATACCCAGGATTGCTACGGCTAGGTCAAATAGGAGCTCAATGTCTAGTCTTTGGAGGAATGTCCATATTGTTTTCCAAAAAGGCTGTACTAGTCCACATTCTGACCAACAATGGATGGGAACTCCTTTCTTCTCGCTTCTGTCCCAGCACTGGTTATTCTTCTTCTTTTGCATGTGTGCCAGTCTATGTGGTGTTAGATGATACCTCATTATTGTTTTGATTTTCATCTCCCTCACACCCAATCTCACATATATGATCATTTCATCTTTGATAAAGGAGCAAAATGTATGAAATGGAGCAAGGAAAGCCTCTTCAACAAGTGGTACTGGGAAAACTGGCAGCTACGTGTAAAAAAATGAATTTGGATCTCTGTCTACACCTTACACAAAAAGTCAGATCAAAATGGATAAAGATCTCAATATCAGACCAGAATCCATAAAATATGTTGAAGAAAACATAGGAAAAATCCTCTACGGCATTGAAGCTAAAGACATCTTCTTCAAAGATGAAACACTACTAACAATACAATTGAAAGCAAAGATAAACGTATGGGACTACATGAAACTAAAAAGCTTCTGCACCTCAAAAGAAATAGTGACCAAGATACAAAGACAGTCCACAGAGTGGGAAAGAATATTCACCCAGTACCTATTTGATTAGGGGTTAATATCAGGATATATCAGGCACTGGTAGAACTTCACAAGAAAACAGCCAAACCCATCAAAAAATGGGGAGAAGAAATGAACAAACTCGACAAAGAAGAAATTTGAATGACCAAATGACATATGAAAAATGCAGTGTTTAATTTTCAAGTGAACTCTAAGCCAGGTAAACTATCTTGTAAGTAGTATTGAAATGCAGTCTTAAAAAACGGGAATAGTTGAGCTTGCCAGATTGAGCAATTAAAATTTACAAGATGTAGGGTTGCTTACAGCCCAAGCCAGTCACTTGTATTGTACACAGCAGATCTTGGGTTTCTCTCTGGCAAAATGTGGTCCTCTAAATACAGCCAGAGTTGATCCCTTGAATACTGGTTGAGGAATAAGTCCTGAGCATGATAGGGTGTGGCACCAAAACAAACAAAGGAAAAAATACAAGATTATCATTTACATATGAGTTTCTAAAAATTATATGGTTTCTTAAACACATTACAAATAATAATGGATACTTATCCTAAAAAATATCTAGCATGTTTTTTATATTAAATCTAACTGAAAGAGGTTGTTTAGATATTTAGTTTTGGCTTGGTTAGGGGCTATACACTGCAGTTGTCAGTGATCAGTCTTGGTGGGCCTGCAGGGACAATATGTACTGCCAAGATCAAATCCATATCAGCCATGTGAAAGATAAGTGATACATATGTTATATTATCTCTTTTGCCCCGAAACCTTATTTTTTATCTGAAAACCTGACTTTTATCAATTCCTTGAACTTTGTGACCATGAAATAAAATAAACAATCAATAATGCTTTTTCAGGGCCAGAGCAATATTCCAGCAGATAGGGTGTTTGCCTTGCAAGCATTCGACTAGGTTTTATCCATGGCATCCCATATGGTCTCCTGAGCACGGCCAGGGAAATTCCTGAGTGTAGAGCCAGGAGTAACTGCTGAGTATTGCCGAGCGTGACCCAAAAAAGAAAAAAAATAGGAAATGATTTTTCAACAAATTAAATATATTTTCCTATAGACTTCCAAATGATTGCTCAGTGGCTTAAATTTATTTCCCTCTAGACTTCTAAATGATTGCTCAGTGGCTTAAAGTCACTAAGAGAAGTATTAGTGTATGAGCTTATTTTGCTGCCTCAGCAAGAAAAATAGACAATACTGAAAGCTCAAAGTTCTGAGATCCCCAGCAAGAGAATCCATCATTTTATAAAGTAAATTATTTATTTCAGTCAATTTTAAAAGAATATATAGGACAAAAAGTTGATTATTCACTCAAAGGTTATGAAAATCTAATACAGCTAATTTCAATGGAGATTCATAGCTTTCTACTATTGTTTCTTCTTTTTTTAATGGACCATATCTGGCATTGCTAGGATTTACTCTTGGCTCTGTGCTCAGGCATCATTCCTGGCAAACTTTGGGGATAATAAGGGTTTCCTGGAATTGAACCTGAATCACCATATACAAGACAAGTGTCCCTCCCACTATACTATTGGTCTATTATTATTTCTTCATGTCTGAATAATGGTTAAAATTTTAACAGATCATGCATTCAGTGCACACCTATGTTCACTGCAATATTTAGTGCAATGTTAGGATATCAAGATTTGAAATAATCTAAATGTCCATCACAGAGAAATAGATCAAGAAATTGTACACACATACACATGTGCACAAACATTTGTATA
The DNA here is from genome assembly GCA_021461705.1 of Cryptotis parvus. Lineage (NCBI taxonomy): Eukaryota > Metazoa > Chordata > Mammalia > Eulipotyphla > Soricidae > Cryptotis > Cryptotis parvus. Next base: position 19,528 of record JAJIBD010004141.1, read on the forward strand.
TATACAATGGGATACTATGCACCTGTATGATGAAATCATGAAGTATACTGCAAAGTGGGGGAGCTGGAGAAAAGTGTGTTAGGAAGAGATTGGAAGGAGGATATGTCAGAGTGAGAAGGATAAATACAGGATAATATCACTGGTCTGTGGTGTAGAGGGAGACACAATAAAAGAGAAAATAGCATCAAACAAAGACAAACTCTGGGCCTGAATTTTAAAATTCAAATTATCAAGGAGTAGTGGGTGGAATGTGGGAATGAAGAAGCAGACTAATAGTGACATAAAGACAGTGATGGACACTTTAGTCTTGGAGACTGTTTCTTTACAACAATGCCAAAAGTCTTAAAGTGAGTATAGTCACTTTTGTTTGCTACCTAAACTATAATAACAAAGTAGTGATAATGTTAGTATTAATAAATGTAGTAGTAATAATGCTGTAGTAATAATGTTGTAGTAATAAAGTAGTGATAATGTGCTTGTATTGAGTGCAACTATTAATATAGTCCTTTTACTTCTCAAATGTACCCTAGTAAACAAAGATTTCAAAAGTTACATAAGGATTTAGTGCTTCAAGATCAAACAATATTCATGGTCTGTTTGTTGCCAGTGTTTGATTTATTTGCATTCAACGCATAAGGTGAAGTGTTAATATCCAAAATATATAAGGAACTCACAAAGTTCAACAAAATAAAACAAGAAACCTAGCAAAAGATGGGAAGAGAAAATGAACAGGCACTTCTCTGAAGATAGACAAATGGCCAACAGGCACATGAAAAAGCGTCCATCATCACTAACTATCAGGGAAATTCAAATTAAGAGAGCAATGAGATACCATCTCATACCAGTGCAAGTGGCACATAGCAACAAATCTGGGAGCAATCTGTTTTGGCAGAGATGAGTGATAAAAAATACTCATACACTGTTAGTGGGAAGGTTGTTTGGTTCAACTCCTATAGAAAATAAGTATGAATTGTTTTCAGGAAAGTACAATCAAAGTTGCCATATGATTTAATAATTAAACTAATTAGTATAATTCACAAAAATGTCAATTAAAAGGACTAATGTACATCATTCCTTATTGAAGCATTTAGCATAATAACTAGGCTATGAACTCCACCTACGTTTCCAAGTCCAGATGAGTGGATAATGAAATTGGGATATATCCACAATGGAACACTATGCAGCTGCAAGGAAATCATGTTATTTGCTGAAACTTGGACGGAACTGAATGATAACATATTAAACAAAGTAAGAAGAAGAAAGACAGATTTCTGATGATCTCACTTAAGGGATTACAAAGCATCAAAAGAGGGATATTTAGACTGCTCTCATTCCTAGATTACAGAACTGAGAAAGATAGGGAAGAAAAGATATGGGTGGGGCAGAGAGAATGAGTTAAAAACAACCAAACAGGGGCCAGAGCGATAGTCCAGTGGGCCAACCCAGGTTTGATCCCTGGCATCCCATATTGTCCCCTGCTATCTGCCAGGAGTAATTCCTGAGCAGAGCCAGGAGTAACCCATGAGCATCACTGGGTGTGACCCCTAAAGCAAATAATAATAATAATAATAATGATAATAATAATAAATTTTTAAAGAACAGTCAAACAGAGATAATAGGCAGGAGACAAGAGCCTTGACACTTTCGTTGTATAAAGCTATGGCATATCTTTATATCTAAACCACAGAACCAATAAAGCTGAAAGTATGACATTCAAGTTACAACAAGCAAACTTAAAACTGTGTCTGTAAAGGCCAGTCTGAACGATGGGAAGGAAACTGGAGACATTGGTAGAAGAAAGTTGACACAGGTGTTGGAATTAGTGTATGCCTGAATTTCACCTATAAATAACTTTGTAAACCACCGTACTTAATATAAAAATTTTAAACGCATAATTAACCTTAGCTTATTTTATACTATTATGCTGTGTTTTGACAGCCAACTAGTGAAAATTCACTTTAAGCAATTTCTATTTTATTAGAATCAACAGACAGAAACGAAAGTAATTATTATATGTACCAATTAGTTAACATCATGAAGAAATTGCTGTAAACAAGAAAAGTGTTCCAGCCCTAGTCATGAATTATAAATTTACAAATTGATTTTCTTATGCTTCTTCATTGACTTGAGCCTTAAAAAATTGTCCTTGATTAAAGAGATCCTATATTGTCTATGAGGATGAGAAAAAAACCCTTAAAGTCTGAAACAACAAAATACATAGCAATGAATTTATCTTAACAAGTACTATTATCTGGAAAAATCTACTTATTCACCACTTTTTTTTAACCAATACAATTATTGGAACTCTTCCATTATGCCAAGCCATAATATATGGCATGTTCTAAGAGATTTTGTGAGGGCAGGAAAAAATCTCACAAAGAATGAACCACAAATTAGTCTATTTTGTCTCTGCAAAAAATTATAGACCCAGATGTGCTAAAAAATTCTCTCTCCATATACTTCCCGTAAAAAGTGCAGTTTTCCATTATTTTCTTCTTTTATGCTCATGTCAGTCACACATTCACTTACTTATTATATCAAATATGGACTGAATTCCTAGTACAATACCATACCAAACACGATGTGCTTCCTATTCCAAGATGAGTAAGTAACAATAGGTTAGTTCAATGAACTTAAAATTATTGGAGAAAAATAGATGACAAAATCAATTCTTGCAGCAAAATGTAAAATGTGATAAAGGCATGCGCAGTGAGAATAAAGGAGGCTAATTTTCTCAGACTGTATATTGTCAAAAGAAAGATGATAGAATATAGTTCCACAAGCACATCCATAAGCTAAGTAATTATCTTACAATCTAATTGAAAATGAATTTCTTAAGTATCTACCATGAAAAGAATATAGTGTGGAAAAAGGCAAACTAACGGAATGTGGAATAGCACAAAGGCAACGGAAAATATTAGATTATACCCAGGTTTCAAAATATAGTTTATGTAGAGAAAAATATTAAATATAGCAAAATGTAACTTATACACAAATCAGAAATGATATTTTGCATGCATTTTAACACTGACATAAAAATACTCTAAATTCATACTTAAATTATTACTCCTAATATCACAAATTAAAATCATTTTAACTTTTTATTCCAATTAATATCAAATATTTCAAAACAAAATGTGTTAGGAAACAAAAAAAAATCTAATTCCAATAAGTGTCCTACAAACGTACAAAGATATCTTTGACTTTTTAAACTTGGAATTTAAAGCAGCAATTTAATTTTGTCGTTTCTTTTTTTTTTAATTTTATTTTATTATTTCCCCCAAATATTATTACACCATTTTAGACACACAATTGAAAGATGCTCATGTAGAGGTTTGGTTCTACAGTGTTCCAACACGCATCCCTCCACCCAAACCCATCTCCCATCACCAATGTCCCCACCTCCCTCCCCCTCCCGCACCTCAACTACTTGGCAGATTCTGTATGTCATTTCTTTCCTCTTTATATCTCCTTCCTACCAAACTTTCCTGCTCTTCGTGGAATACAGTGCATTAAAAGACATTACTGTTTCACTATTTTAGTGGACCGCGTGGTCACATGCGGCCGCGCAACCTGGGCTCGAACTGGTTTTGCTCTGTTGATCTGGTCGTGAGGCAGTTTCCCAGTGTCCAGACAGCGAAAATGGTGGCTAGTGTGATGGGCGAGTTTCATCTGGCTGCTTCCGGGACCCCCAGAGGTGATGGGCCAACACCCAAAACCCATCTGCCCTCCTCGGGATCCCATCGTCAGCTGGGCTCAGCGCGAGCCGAGTTCCAGCCTCCCCAGCCGCTTGTAATTTTGTCGCTTTCTAAGAACCTAAAAAATAGAAATTTAGAAATATTAAAAAAGGAAAGTTTAGGGCCATCTCGTGGAAATGCCATTCAGTGTTTCCTTCTTGGAAAATTTCCATTTTCAATAGAGATTGTGAAATTACTGACCTCTTGTTCATGTATGAGAATAGACCTGGAGGTATTTCTCATTTATTTTTGTTCAAAAACAGCAGGTTTTAACATGTATAAATTTCCACTGATTAGAATATTACTACTTATATTTTTCTTGTGTACTATAGCAAAATAGATAATCATGTATAATAAGAATATAGTCGTATACTTCAGTTTAGGTGTTCTAAACATGGTAACAGGTTAAAAATTATCCACTGGGTATTAATGGAAGGGAATACTATTAGTTTCTCTGCCTAATATATATATATATATATATATATATATATATATATATATATATATATATATCAGTTGATTATGACTTGACATCCACTATTCATCGATTTCCTTGAGCGGGCACCAGTAATATTACCATTTGACCCTATCACGTGCAAGTGTAGCCCAATGACATCTGGTTGTTTCAGGAATGTGAAGAGCCTCGAACCGTTTGTTCAGGATCTTGACAAGGAAGTTTGACCATCTTGTAGGTGGGCAGCCATGGGACCTTTTGATTTCCTTTGGGATCAAGTCAGTAAAAGCTCTAGTCCGAGGTCGCCTCCAAATAGAATTACATGTCCAGCCCATCTGATTTTCGATGTTTTGGCAAACGAGACAGCATCCCTGATTTTGGAACAGCTACAGAGGTCGGAACTCCGGTTCCTTTTCTCACTTGAGTGAGGAGTGATATTCCAAGCATGGCTCCTTCAATCCATTTTGGGGAGACCTGAATAGCATTCTCATCTAGGACCCAGGTCTCTGAGGCGTATGTTAATGCAGAGAGAACGGTGGAGTCGAAGTGATGTGCCTGGAGCTGGAGGTTCTTTGTTTTTTTTTAGCTATTTCTTCGATGTTTTTGAAGGCATATGTGTGTGTGTGTTTATTTTTTAAACTGAGCTTTGGAAATATTTAATATTTTTTCAAGAGTATATGTCAGATATGGAATTACAATCTCATGCGCTAACTTCTGTGAAATTACTATTATAATATGCTTCACTTTTTTATGCCATTGTCTAAGATCCTAAACCCAGACACAGGAGACTTTTAGAGACAAACGTATTCAGAAAGATTGATGAACAATAATTGAATTAAAAAGTTTCTTGTTTCTGTCTCTCTTATTTCTAACTTTCTAATATTTCTCATTTCTGTTTTGTATTTTTACTTTGTATTTACAAGCTTTGTCTTTTTTTGTTTGTTTCGCTTTGTTCTGCTTAGGGTCCACTGCTAAAGGTGCTCAGGGTTACACTATCACTATCACTATATTCCCGTTAATCATCTATCTGCTAGAGCAGGCACCAGTAATATCTCCATATGTCCTGTCTCATGCTATTAGAACCCAAAGGCATCTGCTTGCTCCAGGAAAATAAAGAGCCTCAGACCATTATATTAGGTCATTGGAATGACCTAATATAAATGTTACTGGTATTAGGCATATCAAATGCTACACGAGCAGCTTGCCAGGCTTGCCGTGCAGGAGGCACACTCTTGTAGTCGCCTCTAAATAAAACATTTATTGATGAACTGTGCGGCTGCTCGCCAGGCTGTGATAGTCTGGTTTGCTGGATGGAGTTGTGATGAGAGGGAAGTCCAGATGTGGAAAATCGCGGCCCCCATGGATTGGGGGGGTGTCGTCTGGCATGTTGTGAGGCTCTGCTGGGGTGGAGGGCTCTGCTGTGTTTTTTTTTTTTTTTTTGGTCTCTGCTGTGTGTGTGTTTTTTTTTTGGTCTAGTGTCTCTGACCAAAAAAAGCAAAAAAAAAAAAAAAAAAAAAGAAAAGAAAAGAAAGAAAGAAAGAAAAAAAAGATCCTCTGAGTACAGAAGTCAGGAGCCAGGAGTGAAGCCTGAGCAGTCAGGTGTGACCCAAAAAACAAACTCATTGATTGTCCTGTATAGCGACACACAGTAACCCCAGGCATTGGATCTCACCAGCTGGCAATCATTCTCCGCTGCCCTGGACAGTGCCGGCGAGTCTCCTCGGTCAGGCAGTGGGCGCTTAGTACATCACAAGGCCGGGAACAGAACAGTGCAGATGACCTTGCGGCTCCCTCACACCCTGTTTGGTTTTCAGTTTCCACAACCCTTCCAAAACCAAAACAACTCCCTCAAAACGCATCTTTATTCAGAAATGGGCCTTGTGCTGGTTTTCGATGCCTTCCCAGTTTGCTGGTCTGTTTAGAGAACAAGAAAACCCTGCATAGGGGAGTGGGGAGGGGGCTTCCACAGTGTTTACTCAGGGTTTACTCCTGGCTATATGATCAGGGTTAATTCCTGGTGGGAGAACATTGCATGGTGTGAAGTGGTAAACCCTGGAATGTGTGTGTGTGTGTGTGTGTGTGTGTGTGTGTGTGTGCACAGCACGCTCATGGGGCATGTTTGTGTATATTTGGCTTGTTTACCTGCTTGCTTTTCACTCCTCCCTTCCTCCATCCATCTTCCTTCCTTCCTATCCTTCCCTCCCTCCTTCCTTCCTTCCCTCCCTCCCTTCCTTCCTTCCTTCCCTCCCTCCTTCCTTCCCTCCTTCCTTCCTTCCCTCCCTCCTTCCTTCCTTCCTTCCCTCCTTCCTTTCTTCCCTCCTTCCCTCCATCCCTCCTTCCTTCCTTCCCTCCTTCCTTCCTTTCTTCCCTCCTTCCCTCCCTCCCTCCTTCCTTCCTTCCTTCCTTCCTTCCTTCCCTTCCTTCCTTCATTCCTCCCTTCCCTCCTTCCTTCCCTTCCTTCATTCCTTCCCTCCTTCCTTCCTTCCTTCCTTCCTTCCTTCCTTCCTTCCTTCCTTCCTTCCTTCCTTTCTTCCTTCCTTCCTTCCTTCCTTCCCTTCCCTTCCTTCCTTCCTTCCTTTCTTCCTTCCTTACTTTCCCTCCCTTCCTTCCTTCCTACCTTCCTTCCTTCTTTCCTTTCTTCCTTCCTTCCCTTCCTTTCTTCCTTCCTTCCTTCCTTCCTTCCTTCCTTCCTTCCTTCCTTCCTTCCTCCCTCCCTCCCTCCCTCCCTCCCCCTCCCTCCCTCCCTTCCTTCCTTCCTCCTCCCTCCCTCCCTCCCTCCCTTCCTTCCTTCCTTCCTTCCTTCCTTCCTTCCTTCCTTCCTTCCTTCCTTCCTTCCTTCCTTCCTTCCTTCCCTATAAACACACACAGACTATTCATGTCTGAGCACGTGGATATGTAACATTATTTTAAAGAAACAAGAAAACTAAAGGGGAGGAATTATCATTTAATACATTAATTTTGCAAATTGAACAGGTTTTTAATCTTAATGTAGTAAATATATCTGTTAAGTCATGTGCCCTTTTTTTGTCAAAGGACTTTTAAATAGCTGAACTATATATAAAATTAAAAAGAACCACACTTTTGAGTTCACTCTAATAATAGGCTAGATCATTTTAAATAAAACTTTAAGTACAATTAATTTTACTTTATTGCTATTTATCTGGAAGCTAACTGATATTATCATTTTATTTAAAATAACATATTTAATAATATCACTTGTATTACTTGTCTTCCGATTTTTCATCAATTTGCTCAAGCTGGCACCAGTAACATCTCCATACATCCTGTCACATGCTAGTTTAGCCTAAGGGCTTCTGCTCACTCCAGGAACACGAAGAACCTCAAACCATTCGTTCAGGTCATGGTAATAAGAGGTCTATAATCATTACTGGTTTTAGCATATCAAATATGAAATGGGTAGCTTGCCAGGTTCTGCCGTGCGGGTGAGATACTCTCAGTAGCAGGCTCTCAGTTTGTGCATTTACTGATGAACCATGTGGCCACAAAGCGGCCTGCATAATGGGAAGATATTACCTTTTCTCTTGTGTGGAGCTTTGACGAGCTGTGGAGTCCAAATGTTGAAAATGGCTGCCCTCATGGTGTGGGGCTTCCTCTGGCTTCTTGTGAAGCTCTATTGGGATGGCAGTAGAGACATATCCTGTGCCTTTGCGCTCCAGCAACAAGTATTCCTCAGTAAGCACTGACACTGAAGAGAGATGCCAACCTTTTCACCTCATCTCTCGGGATTTTCTTCCTTCCTTGTGACTGTGATGAACTGCTATTTGCTTTTACAGCACTGTTTAGGGTTGTGAGCTGTTGGATCATTTAATAATATACATATACATATTTATATCTTTGAAATCCATAGTTTTTCTAAAATTTTAAACACTGCTTTTAATGCTAATTTCAAAGCTAAAATATAGCAATATTTATTTTTATAATAAGCATTTACATATGCATTTTATTTTGAAATGCTGTTTATTTTATTTTGAATGTATTATATTATGAATGGCTTTTTCATGTGAAGTCAAAGATCTTGAATATTTAGTTTAAAATATTATGAATGACTGAATTAATATCTTGAATATGTATTATACATGTTCTGATATCAGAAACAACACTTAAAAGTGATTACTATTAGGGGCCAGAGCTATAGTACAGTGGGTAGGGCGTTTGCCTTGTATGCGGTCAGACTGTGCTGGCCCGGGTTCGACCCCAGGCATTCCATAAGGTTCCCTGAGTACCGCCAGGAATAATTCCTGAGTGCAGAGCCAGGAGAAAACTCTGAGCAATGCCGGGTGTGACACAAAAACCAAAGTGATTACTATTAGTAGGGCACATATCCAGTTTCTTTGTTCATATGAAAATAACTGTAAGGTTAGAAAATATCAAGTGATCACTTTGTGTAGAACAGGTAGCTGTTTCAATAATCCTTTTTATTTTTCCTTATAAAATATTCAGTTTTCACTTTTAGTCTGAACAAATTAGAACAGTTTAAATTTGATATGCTCTACATATAATTGTAGAGCAAATTATAAATCATTTGGAATTAGAAATCACTTAATATGGGGACATATAATCAAAATAGAAATTTAGTTTGTTCTACAAATGGACTAAACTAGAGATAGTTCAATTAAATGAAAATTGTTTTAATACTCATTCATTTATTATCTATGTAGTTTTAAAATATTTTAAGAATATCTAAAAATTTTAAAAGTTAAAACACTTAAAATAAAATAAAATATAATTATGAATATAATTCAGAAACCCAGCCTACAAGGACCCACCACGCAGAGACCCACCCTTCAGAGGAGAGTATTTCAAGCGCAGGGAATGCTTGAGCCTAAGACACAGGTACACCCGGCAGAGCAGAAACCAGCTTTCCCCTTTGCCCGCCCGCTGTGCGGGCACGCGATTTACCTCCAAATTACCATAAATATTCAACCCACCCTCTGAGAGAGTCCCACAAATTAATGAGAATATAGTGCCCGCATGGCAGAGCCCTGGCAAGCTGTCAGATGCGTGTTCGATATGCCAAATCCAGTAACAGAAACATTTATTTTCCTGACCCGAAAGAGCCCTTAATATGGCAGCAGTAAAAAGGCAAACAAGCAGTGCCAGACAAAATTTCATGGCCATCCTAGGCTGCCAAAACGAAGAAGGACTAAAATGACTGCCTGTACTTTCAATGCACGTACACTGGCATCGGAAGCATATATTGAGGACCTGATGCTGCAAGCAAATAAGATCAAGTACAACATCATTGGTCTGACTGAGACGAGGAGGCGTCAGTTGCATCATGCTGTATTTGACACCAGAGAAGATTTGTGCCTTGGAACATGCGACGAAAGAGGCATCGGTGGCGTTGGTGTCCTTGTCAACAAGAACATGGCCGTCAACATTGATACATTTGAATGCCTTACAAACCAAATAGGACAATTACACTTGAAGAGATGTGGCCACTGCCAGCAATTTCTATCTTCATTGTCTACATACCAACATCCACATACAAAGAAGATGAAATTGAGAAATTCTACATGGAATTGGAGGAGTTCTATAAAAAGATCACACCTTCTACAAGATCATAGTCGGTGATTTTAATGCCAAGATAGGACCGAGAAGATCGGCTGAAGAACTCCACATCGGGACCCATGGCCTAGAATGGAAGGAACAGGGTGAGAAACTATCTGAGTTCATCATGTCCACCAAGACCATTCATGGGAACTCACAGTTCCAGAAAGCTGAAGCGAAACGTTGGACATGGGAATCTCCTGGCGGACAGTTCCACAATGAAATAGACCACATCATCTTCAATCGATGGTTTTGTCTGACCGATGTAGCTGTTGTCCCCAAATTCCAAACAGGATCAGACCACCGTCTCCTTCCTGCAAAATTCTACTTCCCGCAACGGGGAGAAAAGGCTGCAAAGTTTAAGAAGAGAACTCCCAGAACGACCACCAACTGGGAACTCTTTGGCACCATTGCAGCAACATCGGAAGATACCATCATTGACGACATCGATGAAGAATACAACCGACTGGTTCAGCACCTCCATGATTATGCGAAGAATGCTGAGAGAGAGAAAGACACAAAAGGACGCCCTGTCTTCAGAAACTATCGAGCTCATTCGCCAACGTGGCAAGGCGCGAGCCTCAGGAGACCAAATGCTAACATCCAAGCTTGCTAAACAGTGCAGAGAAGTGATAAAAGAAGACCTCAAAGACAGAAGAGCAGAAATACTGGAAGATGCAGCAGAAGCCAGGAAAAGCATTCACACTGCCCGCCTGTCCTTTGCCAACTATAAGACCAAGATGACTGCCCTCCGATGCCCTGATGGATCTATCACATCTTCCAGAAAGGCAATGGAGAAGATTATCCAGGACTTCTACTCAAATCTCTTTGATAGCCACATCCACCTGCCCACAACCAAATTCCACAGGATGGATATGTCATACCCAACGTTCTCCCTTCTGAAATCCGACATGCATCTTGTCGGTAAAGAAGGGAACAGCACCAGGCCCAGACAAAGTCAGACCCGAACACCTGAAGAATCTGCCATCGGTACTCATCAATACACTAGCTCGGCTCTTCACACGCTACCTGTCCGAATGCAAGGTGCCCTCCCAATGTAAAACCAGCAGGACAGTTCTACTGTTCAAAAAGGGAGACATTCACGACATCGGCAACTATTGCCCCATCTGCCTGTTGTCTGTCATCTACAAGCTGTTTACACGAGTCATCCTGAACAGGATTAGCAGAACACTAGATGAAGGACAACCATGCGAGAAAGCAGGCTTCCGGAAGGATTCAGCACAATCCACTATATCCACACGGTAACCAAACTCATTGAGGTTTGTAGGGAGTACAAGATGCCGCTCTGTCTCACGTTCATTGATTTACAGAAAGCCTTTGATTCTGTGGAGACTGAAGCAGTCATCGAAGCCCTAGCCAAACAGGGTGTTCAAACCCAATACATCAAGATCCTTCGTGAGCTGTATTACGGATTCACCACCAGGATCTCACCATTCTACAAAGAAGTGATCATTAATGTGAAAAGAGGGGTTCGACAGGGTGATACCATTTCACCAAAACTCTTCAGCACCACCCTCGAGAACATCATGCAACAATTAGAATGGGAAGGAATGGGGGGTGAAGATAGATGGTAGGCAACTACACCACCTCGCTTCGCTGATGACATAGTTCTAATAACACCAAACATTAGCCAAGCGGCACAAATGCTGGCTGACTTTGACCGAGAATGTGGAAAGATAGGTCTACAGCTGAATCTAAAGAAAACTATGTTCATGAAGAATGAACTAGTTCCAGTGGCCCCATTCACTCTCAATGGAACAAACATCTCTGAATGCAGCAGTTATGTGTACCTAGGTCGAGAAATCAACATGATGAACGACCTAAAACCTGAGCTGCGCAGGGAGGAAGAGAGCGGCATGGAATGCCTTCAAAGGTATCGAAGAAATAGCTAAAAAGACAAAGAACCTCCGGCTCCGGGCACATCTCTTTGACTCCACCGTTCTCCCTGCATTAACATACGCCTCAGAGACCTGGGCCCTACCAAAGCAGGATGAGAATGCTATTCGGGTCTCCCAGAGAGGAATCGAAAGAGCTATGCTTGGAATATCACGCCTCACTCAAGTGAGAGAAGGAATCTGGAGTTCTGACCTCCGTCGCTATTCCAGAATCAGGGATGCTGTCTCGTTTGCCAAGGCATCGAAAATCAGATGGGCTGGACATGTAATGCGATTTGGAGACAACCGCTGGACTAGAGCCATTACTGACTGGATCCCACGGGATATCAAAAGATCACGTGGCCGCCCACCTACAAGATGGTCAGACTTCCTTGTAAAGACCCTGAAGGAACGGTTTGAGGTTCTTCATATTCCTGAATCAACCAGATGCCATTGGGCTACATTGGCACGTGATAGGGTCCAATGGAAATGTTACTGGCGCCGCCGAGCAAATCGATGAATAACGGGATTCAAGTGATCAAGTGATGTATTCTTGGAGCTTAAAGCATGCTACTGTGAAAAAAAAGGATATGTGTATGTATTTCCTCTAAGGCTCTTATTCATTTGAATATTTATTTTCTTTTGTCAGTGAAAATATAACCCTGGAAAGAAACATAAAATTATAGCAATTTATGCACATTGCTTTTATTTTTTTAATTTAATATTATCAATGAATAAAGTGACATAGGCAAACAGGCATATTCTCCGAGCCTAAACATAAAGTTTGCAACTATTCATGTCCTTCGACAAGTGGCAAAAAGGTTATAAACAATATTGAAGCCAAAGTAAAAAATAAAATTAATGAAAATAATTCACTCACTATCACTATCTTTCCGTTCATCATCTATTTGATAGAGCTGGCACCAGTAATATCTCCAAATGTTCTGTCTCATGCTAGTAGAACACAAAGGCCTCCGCTTGCTCCAGGAACATAAAGAGCCTCAAACCATTATATTAGGTCATGGGAATGACCTAATATAAATGTTGCTGGTATTTGTCATATCAATTAGGACACGAGCAGCTTGCCAGGCTTGCCGTGCGGGTGGCATACTCTTATAGTCACCTCTAAGTAAAGTATTTGTTGATGGACCGCGCGGCAGCTAGGCACGAGCCTGGCTGTATAGTCTGGTCTGCTGGGTGGAGTTGTGACGAGAGGGAAGTCCGGATGTGGAAAATGGCAGCTCCCGTGAAGTAGGGGGGGGGTCGTCTGACTTGTTGTGAGGCTCTGTTGGGGTGGCAGGCCAGGGCTAGAACCCGCCATGCCTCCCGGGCGCCTCATGAGTGGCTGGGCACAGGGAAAGGAAGTAGCAGCTCTGCCCATGTCTGAGAGTCTCTGGTTCAGCATACCTGGGCCGGATTGAAAAAAAAAAAAACTGCTACAGAGTGGGTGTCGATGATCCGGGATGTGATAGACTGGTCTGCTGGGTGCAGTTGTAACGAGAGGGAAATCCGGTTGTGGAAAATGGCGAACCCCATGAAGTGGGGGGGTCGTCTGGCTTGTTGTGAGGCTCTGCTGGAGTGGCAGGCCAGGGCTAGAACCCGCCATGCCTCCCAAGCGCCTCATGAGTGGCTGGGCTCAGGAAGAGCAAGTAGCAGCTCTGCCCCATGTCTGAGAGTCTGTGGTTCAGCATACCTGGGCTGGATTGAAAAATAAAAGGCTGCAGGGTGGGTATCGATGATCCGGGCTGTGATAGACTGGTCTGCTGGGTGGAGTTGTGACAAGAAAGAAGTGTGTATGTGGAAAATGGTGGCCCCCATGGAGTAGGGGGGTTGTCTGGCTTGTTGTGAGGCTCTGCTGGGGTGGCAGTCCAGGGCTAGAACCCGCCATGCCTCCCGGGCGCCTCATGAGCAGCTGGGCACAGGGAGATCAATAGGTGCTCTACCCCCATGTCTGAGAGTCTCTGGTTCCAGTATACCTGGGCCGGATTGAAAAAAAAACTGCTGCAGGGTGGGTGTTGATGGTACGGGCTATGATAGACTGGTCTGCTGGGTGGCGTTGTGACGAGAAAGAAGTCTGGGTGTGGAAAACGGTGGCCCCCATGGAGTAGGCGGGGTCGTCTGGCTTGTTTTGGGGCTCTGCTGGGGTGGCAGTCCAGGGCTAGAACCCACCATGACTCCTGGGCACCTCATGAGTGGCTGGGCACAGAGAGAGCAAGTAGCAGCTCTGCCCCATGTCTGAAAATAATTAGTTTTTATTAACTTTATAAATTTTTTTTTTTTGCTTTTTTGGGTCACACGCGGCTATGCTCAGTGGTTACTCCTGGCTCTTCACTCAAGAATTACACCTGGCTGTGCTCGGGGGACCATATGGGATGCCGGGGATCCAACCCGGGCTGGCATAGGCCGGCTGCTTGCAAGGCAAATGCCCTACCCGCTGGGCTATCGCTCTGGCCTCAATTTTATAAAAATTTAATTAATAAAAATTTTTTAAAACTGGACTAGAGCCGCTTACGAACTGGATCCAATGGGATGTCAAAAGATCATGTAGCTGCCCATATACAAGATGGTCAGACTTCTTCGTCAAGACTCTGAATGAACGGTTTGAGGCTCTTTGTATTCCTGAAGCAAGCAGATGCCATTGGACTACACTGACACATGATAGGGTCAAATGGAAACATTACTGGTGCCAGTTTGAGCAAATCGATGAGTAACAGGATGTCAAGTGATCAAGTGATCAATGAAAATAAACTCTAAATACTCACTAACATGATTTACAATGGAACTGAATTAAACATCTATATCATTTATATTTTCAATATTTACCTTCTATAGTATTAAGTGAACTAGTGATTAATTTTAATGGCACTAGTAGCAAAGCTAGACATAGATTAGATAGAAAAAAACTAAATTTTGCAATAAATGACTTATCTCTAATATATGGTCACATGTGTATAATTAAAGTGAAATATATCATTTATAGATTAGTAACAGAAAAAAAATTATTTAAAAGACTATACTTCATTTATAACTTTCCGATCTCTTAGATAAATATCAAAGAACTCAAAAAATTAACTCTATGTACTTTGGTTCAATCACACTTGAAATAAATTTCCTTCTTGCATCAAATCTCCAAGTTCAAGAACTTTGGACAGCTTTAATCAACTGTCTTTCTGTTTAAGTGTTTATGGTTAGATCTAGGAACCAAAGAATTTATTTGAAAGACTTCTTTCACTGTTACATAGGATGCTTAGTATTTAGTTCCTAAAGCCCTATTTCAGTGATTCAATTTCTTTTCATGGTAAACCATTTACTTCCACCATGAGTTCCAAAGTTGATATTATGCAATTTTCTTCTGATTGAAGAAGTTTCTTCGTTTGTTCATCTTCAGTTATAAAATAGACCTTTCACAATGTCAGCTTACTATATTGAAGTTAAGTAAACCTCTTTCACTACCACAAAGAAGAGAAGAAAATATATTGGCAAAAGCAGGCAGAAATATACAAGATATGGATCTCAAAGATGTCTTCATGATTTCATTCAACTGGCAAAGATAGCACAATCAAAAAAGAAACAAATGGAACTATGTCAAATTCAAACATTTTTATATGGTATAAGAAACACAGGCTAAAATCGTAAGATATGCTAATTATTGAGGAGAATTATTTATAAACCACATATCAGTTAGAGTGCTTATATCTGGGACTGGAGTCCTGATATTCCTATGGTGGGTTGGAAGATAACCTTGTACATGGCCAATATGTGTTTGATCCTGGCACCTAAGAAAGTCCTTTGAATTGCCAGGAGTAATTCCCTGAGTACAGAGTGAGGAGTAACCCATGAGTATTGATGGAAAGAGACACTAAACCAAAACCAAAATTGCTTATATCAAAGATACAGAAAGCACTTACAAAGCTGATCTACAACAGCAAAAAACAAATAAAACAAAACAAAAAACCACTGTCAACAACTCAATAACCTCTTCAAGAAATGGGGATAGCAGTTGAAAAGGTAGTTTACAAAAAGGAGAGTAGTTACATAAAAAAAGTGTTCCACATCAATTATTTCAGGGAAATACAAATTAAAACAAGAACGAGTTACCTCACTAGTGAGTACAACATACACAAAGACTGGAAACAGCTAGTGTCATTTGAAATGTGGTGTAACAAAACCCCCAGTCACTGTTGGTGGAAATGTTGTCTGTTTTGTTTGCTCTGGAAAATAGTACCTAGGCTTCTCAGAAAAGGATAAAGTTTCCATATGATCCAATGACCCCATTAATTTCCATCTGTTGCACAAACACAAAAACACTAATTTGAAAAGACATATACACATCTATGTTCATTGCAGTGCTTAGTACATAGCCAGGATAGGGAAATAACCCAAATACCCAGTGGCAGATGAAGTCACTGTAATATATGTCACAATGAAATATTACAGAGCCTCAAAAAAGATGGAAACTTGCTGTTCACACTACAATTTGGATGGAACTGAAAGGTATGCTATAAAGTGAAGTCAGTCAGAGGGAGTTAGACACAAGATGATCTCACTTATTTGTGGTATACAGAGAAACAAGATGAGGGGATAGACAATAAGGAATGGCAACAGTTCCTCAGCTCTAGATTACAAAACTGAGATTATCAGGCAGTGAGGGAAGGAGAGAGCAGAGAACAGAGTTGAAACTAAAAATAATGTAAGGAGAGTGGTGGAGGGTATTGGGCACACTGATGGTGGTGAGTTATAGAAACTGTACATCCAGACTCAGAAATTTTTACACTGTAAGCTTAATACCTAACTACAAGAATCACTATCTATCACTATCTTCCCGTTCATCATCTGTTTGCTAGAGCAGGCACCAGTAATATCTCCATATGTCCTGTCTCATGGAAATAATATTTTAGAAAAGATATAATGAGTGAATATTGAGAGGCTTGGATTGTGATGTGTATTCTGCTACTAATTGCTTGTGTGAGTTGACAGGTTGGTTATAATTTCTATTTCTCAGTGAAGAATCAAAATGTTGAAAAAATTTTGTTCTGAACTTTTTGTCAAATGCATGTATTAATGACATGATTTTTTAAGGTTTATCCTTTTCATATGGTGATAGGCTAGATTAGAAATAGACATAATTTTAGCTTTACTAGAGAAAGTCAGAAATTTCTGAGGCAAAACACAAAATCATACTCTGGGAAGGCTGAAGGAATAAAAATGTTTATAATCTTAGTTTCTATTTCAGCTTGATTCTTTTACATTTAAATCAGATACTAAATTTCACTTATTAATTTGATGAGTCTGAAGCAGGCTGGAATGTTGATAGGGAAGAGACCTTGAAGACTAAAGTTCCTGGGAAGCAAAAAAGCAATAGCCCCAAGGCTCCTAAAAGCCATCAGTG
The DNA here is from genome assembly GCA_021461705.1 of Cryptotis parvus. Taxonomy (NCBI): domain Eukaryota; kingdom Metazoa; phylum Chordata; class Mammalia; order Eulipotyphla; family Soricidae; genus Cryptotis; species Cryptotis parvus. The sequence continues at coordinate 36,574 of JAJIBD010004141.1, forward strand.
AGCAACTAGGACAAATTAAGACCTTTGCCTGGAGCCAGCACCTACTCTGAGAGAAGACTGGAACCTCTTAACCCATTCTAAGAGAAGTTCCAGGAAGAACAAAGACCAGGAAAGGAATATCAAAGACCATGAACTACTTCCAACTCTTGCACTTGGCAAAAACTCTAGCAAGGAATGCTTACCTAGGTAGAAAAGCTCACTTGGGGAAATGTAGGAGAAACCCTATAGAAACCAGTTTGAACAAGTGCTCCCATGTGGTTTTCTGCCATGTTCATATTCTGCAAGGATACATACATGTTGCTGCTAAACACACTTGGTGCCTGAACACTGTTGCCTGCATCTCCCCTCATGAGATGTGTTCTTCCATACTTTCTTAGTTGAATGCTAGAATGCGTACTGAGACTCCACTGATAAGGACAACATTCTGTCTTAAGCTTGCTTCTCTCTTCCCTCCTCTCTTCCACACAACTTCCAAATAAAACCTGGTACACTTCACTGCTCGTCTCCTCCTGAAATTCCTTTTTGAAAGGCAAAAGGCTAAAGACCCTATACCTGCATAAGTTTTAGAACTGACTCCTTTACTGCTAAGCGCAAAGCTCACATCACTTGCTTATAAGTCCTAGATTTCCCCAGCTGTACCTAGGATGGCAGAGGGGGGTGAAAGTTGGCAGATTGTCTTCTGGCGGTTGCTGCCTCATTCATCCCCTCTTCACATAAGACACCTGGTACCCCACAGGCATGAAGTCTACTATTTTGTGAGGAGAATGCTCTAATTCAAGTTAATAAGTCTTTTGAGGATACTTTCCCAGTCTTAACCATCATAGTTTTATTGTATTTTACTGTAAAAATGAAATAAATGTTCTATAAACTTATTATTAGACATCAAATATGTTACAGAAAAACAATGCCTTTGTATCTTCACTTCTTTCCTGTCATTTATAGGCTCATTTATTCTAGAAATATCCTTATTTTCTTTCAAGACACTATCACTTTCTTCCTCCCTCCATTTTTCCCTCTGTCTGCTTCCCTTCTTTCCATTTATCCTTCCTCACCATCCTCCATTGATTTCTTTAATATCTTTATTTACTCAATAAATAAGATATATATTTGTATATATTTATTTATGCAATATCAATACATACATCATATGCAATATAATATAATGTAATATAATATATAACATAAATGTATATATTCGTATATATATAAATTTGTATATATATAAATTTGTGTGTGTGTATATATATATATATACACACACAAACCCAAATTTTGGCACATCATATTCTAACTCTCTAAAAATTTAATTTGAGAAACCAAGAAGAGTTTATACAGGGGTAGGATGACTGCCTTGTACATAGCAACTCTGGTTTCAATCCCTGGCACCACATATAATCCCTAGAATCTCACCAGGAATGATCCCTGAGCATTGAGCCAGGGAAAAGCACTGAGCACCACTGAGAGTGCCCCAAAAACCAAAAAGTAAATTAAAACAAAACTTTTATGATAAAAGCATCACACTTAAAACAGCTTTGCTTTATCCACATGCTATTGTTTCTTTCTAGTAGCCCTCCCTTTTCTACCTCGGATAAACCTGTTATATTCCAAACTAAGTTGTATTCACTTACAGTTCATTGAATGACTGCTGACTACAAATTAAGCATTTTACTTAGTAGACATATGTTTATACCCTTACAAAAGATGAACTTACATACTTTATATTATTGTCACTGTTTTTTGTTTTGTTGTAGCTGTAAATCTTTCTGCACAATGCTCAGTCAACTTGAAGGTCACACCTGGCAATATAAAAAAGACCTAATGCTCCTTCTTGTCCCAAGTGATGCAGAATTGGTCAGTTCCAAAAATACTGGGTGCCTGCAGAGTCACACCTGGGAGAGCTGGCTGTGCAGGGGGCAGGGTGGATAGGCATTAAACTCACACATATTTCATCTGAAAATATATGACACATGAATTCCAGCCCCATGATTCTCTCCTCATGCCCATTTTCATTTTTATACTAATACACAATTGGAATTTTACAGTGCAGTTTAGCATCAGCCTAAAATTTAAAGTGATTTTAATCACATAAAGAAAATAATTGTTTCCTGTAAAACTGTTGAAGAATTACAAAGACTTAGCCGGGATATACTATGGTCATAAAGGTAGTTTTCACAGGAAAATTCTATTCCATTACACTACAGCTGTGCTGACCCTGCACCACATGTGATTTCCAAGCACCATGAGGAGTGAACCCTGATCACACACATCAGGAGTGAACCATGATCACACACATCTGAGCATGGCCTGGTGTGGCCCAAATCTCTCCAGAAAGAATAATAATAATGCTAATAATAATAATTAATAATTATATAAATCGAGAAATAATTAAAACTTATGAAAAATTAACAATTTAGTTTTAATGTTTTAAGAAGAAAATATTCTCAAATAACTTTAAAATGAACCTTGAGAAAAGAATAAGAAAATATTCCCAAATAATGAACTTTAAAATGTGCAAAGAACCTCAAAGACTTATAGTAAACAAATATTTATTAAAGTATATGTATGAGTAGCAAAATGTCAGGACTGAGAATACAGAATACTGCTGTCCTCAGGTACCTCAGGTACCTGAAACTAGCAAAGACTCTATGGGTCCTTTATAAACATAGATTTTTTTTCCTTCAAAAGAAAAATGGAATAAATTGTTATACTATTGATTGTCTTGGCAAGACATCTTGACTGTCTTGCCAAGGCATCAAAAAATCAGATGGTCTGGACATGTAATGTGATTTGGAGATGTTGCTGGACTAGAGCCGTTACCACCTGGATCCCACGGGAAGTCAAAAGATCACGTGGCCGCCCACCTACAAGATGGTCAGACTACTTCATCAAGACCCTGAATGAATGGTTTGAGGCTATTCGTATTCCTAAAGCAAGGAGATGCCATTGGGCTACACTGGCACGTGATAGGGTCAAACGGAAACGTTATTGGTGCCCACTCGAGCAAATCATTAAATAACGGGATGTTATGTGATCAAATAACTATTGATTGTCATTCACATACATGTAACACAGCTAATAATCTGACACATAAGACAAAAGCTAATTTGGATAAACTTTTATCTGATGGATATGGTGATATGATATAGTGAAATAGATTAGGGTAGGGGCGTTCTGAAACTTGTATCCTGAGACTAATGATGACTTTAAGGAATAATAGCTAGACAAAATTTTAGTGCAAAAAAGCAAAATGAAGCATATTAGAAAGAGTATGAGTAAAATCATATAGAGTAATGAACAATTTAAATTAATATTGAATGAGGCTTCCAGAAAAGAAACATGGTTTATATAAACCATATATTGTTATACAAGTAGCAGTACTATTTACTGATCAGAAAAATACAATATGATTTTTCGAGTTTACTGCTTGATAATTTTGGCATTGTGTATATATTATATATTTATAATATATTTTATAAAAATATATAATGCTGGGCCGGAGAATAGCCCAGGGGTAGGGCATTTGCCTTGCCTGTGCCGGCCCGGGTTCGATCCCCTGGCATCCCATATGGTCACCCAATCACCACCAGGAGTAATTCCTGAGTGCAGAGCCAGGGTAAGCCCTGAGTGTCACTGGGTGTGACACAAAAAGCAAATATATATATATATATATAATATATATATATTATATATATAATGCATTATATATAATTTGCATTATATCTTATAAATACTATATATATCTTATATATTATATAATATATAATATATTATATAATATATACGTAATATAATATATAATATAATATATAATATAATATATAATATATAAGGTATATATCTTATATATATAGTATATATAAGATATAATGCCAGAAGTCAGCATTATATATAATATATATAAAATATAGATTATGTATATTTAAAATAAGTAACACCAGAAGTACCAATCAGTCACTTGTCACTTGTCTTCCCGTTGTTCATCGATTTGCTCAAGCAGGTGCAAGTAACATCTCCATTTGTTGGGAATAGTCCATTATTGTTACCATTTTTGGCATATCAAATACACCATAGGCAGATTGTCAGGCTCTGCCATGTACCATCTCTCTCACCAATCAGTAAATATATATAATATATAAGCATATATATGCACATATTTTATATAATGAATATTCATAAGTTATATACAAGCACAGTCATTTTTATTTATTTATTAATATTTTATTATACCACCGTTAGATATACTAGTACAAGATATTCATGTTTGAATTTTTGTTCACAGTGTTCCAACACACATCCCTCCACCCCTGCCAATCTCACGTCACCAATGTCTATACCTCTGTTCCCCTTCCCCATGCCTGCCTCCATGGCAGGTTCTTTATCTCCTCTTTTCTTTCTCTTTCTTTTTAATTTCCCTCTCTTACACATTGTAAATTGTAATATATTCTCGAACATGATTGGTTCCACTAGTTTGATGTAATGGGTCTGGACCACAATAATGGAGGCTATTATGGTTAGCAAGTTTCATCCGGCTGCTTCCGAGGCTCTAGTTATGATGGGCCCACTCCCAAAACCCATCTTGCCACCTGGAAGCCTCTTGGTCAGCTGAGCTAGGGAGAGCCGGATGGCAACTCTCCCCCCATGCTTCTGAGACTCTGCATCATGGCCAAGAGCCCTGAGGCAGTTCGTGGGCAGGGGCCACCAGTCCTCCAGGATGGGTCAGAGAGGGGAAGGGGTACACCAGCTCCATCTCCAGGAACACCTGGTAACTTCCGCCTCTGAGAGCTGATTACCTGGGCTTGAACTCGGCTACTCTGAGCTGGTTTTGAGATCAGCATCTCTCTTGTGTGGGTTCTGATGAGCTCTGGGATATGGACCACAAAAATGATGGCTATTATGGTGAGAGAGTCTCATTCAGCTGCTTCCGAGGCCCTATGGAGGTGATGGGCCAACACCCAAAACACATCTTGTCTCTTGGGAGCCTCTTGGTCAGCTGAGCTAGGGGAGAGCCGGATGGCAACTCTCCCCATGCTTCTGAGACTCTGCATCATGGCCAAGAGCCCTGAGGCAGTTCGTGGGCAGGGCCACCAGTCCTCCAGGATGGGTCAGAGAGGGAAGGGGTACCCCAGCTCCATCTCCAGGAACACCTGGTAACTTCCGCCTCTGAGAGCTGATTATCTGGGCTTGAATTTGGCTACTCTGAGCTGGTTTTGAGATCAGAGTCTCTCTTGTGTGGGTTCTGATGAGCTCTGGGATATGGACCACAAAAATTACGGCTATTATGGTGAGAGAGTCTCATTCAGCTGCTTCCGAGGCCCTATGGAGGTGATGGGCCAACACCCAAAACACATCTTGTCTCTTGGGAGTTTCATGGTCAGCTGAGCTAGGGGAGAACTGGATGGCAGCTCTACCCCATGCGTCTGAATCTCTGCATCATGGCTGAGAGCCCCAAGGCAGTTCATGGGTGGGGTTACCACGCCTCCAGGACTGGTAAGAGAGGGGAAGGGGTACCCCAGCTCCATCTCCAGGAACGTCCGGTGACTTCTGCCTCTGAGAGCCACCTACCTGGGCTCGAACTCGACTGCTCTGAGCTGGTCTTGAGATCAGTGTCTCTCTTGTGTGGGTTTTGATGAGCTGTGGTGTCAGAACCATGATAATGGTGGCTCTTATGGTGAAAGAGTCTCATCCAGCTGCTTCCGAGGACCTACAGAAGTGATGGGCCCACTCCCAAAATTCATCTTGCCTCCTGGGAGCCTCAGGGTCAGCTCATGATCAGCTAGGGGAAAGCCGGATGTCAATTCAACCCTGTCCGTCTGAGTCTCTCATCTTTCTATCTCGATTTCTGTCTATGTATTTCTCTCTCCTCCTACACCTTGTGACATGCCTTATGGTTTATGATACAATTATCTATGTGTATATTCAGTAGTGATTTCTAATGTAAAATTATAGTTTCTCATTCCCCATCAACCTCCCCAGTTTGTTACAACTACAATGATTATTATGTTGTACAGATGTGAAAGATCCTGGGAAGGACCTGATCCTAGCCTACTTTGTTTTCTAAGCCTCTTGAATGACTGCACACTGTTCTTCCTATGTCAGCCATCCACCATCCAGAGCCCACAGGGCAGAACCCTAGTGGTGTAGATAAGCCTATCTCCTGTCTTCTCCACCTGCCAATGCACCAGGGCACCACGGCCACACCTGCAGCACCTCGAGGGGCAGGTGGCGAGCACAGTCATTTTAAAACTCAGTAAATATGCATTTAAAATATAAAACTAATTGAGTAATATAAATGTAAATTGAGTAATGCAAATGAAATCCAAATTTTATAATTTTTAATATTCTTACAAAATGTAACAGTTCCCCCAGTAAAACTCAACAATATTTTATTAGCAGCTTCTATGTGTCAGATTCCCTGTATCTGTAACTGTTCTGACACAAAATATAATTCAAAAGCCACTTTTACTTCTAAAATATTATTTAAAGCACAGTGAGAAGGGGGAAAAATAATGGTGAAGGAACATGAACACTGTGGTAGAAGATATGGTACTAGAAGCTTGAAGTATGAAACCCTATCATTAACAGTATTGTAAATAATCGTGCTTCTAAAAAGAAAAAAAATAAACAAAAAATATCCACTCTCCATTTACTTCCTGATGGGGAAAATCAGGGACTGAGGTGAGATCCACTTTGGCGCTTGACCAAATTCTCATGACCTCATTCCCATGACCTGATGGAATGGTTTGAGGCTCTTTATGTTCCTGGAGCAAGCAGGTGCCCATGGGCTCTACTTGCATGAGACAGGTCATATGGAGATGTTACTGGTGCCGCTCTCGAGCAAATTGATGATGAACGGTAAGATAGTGATAGTGATAGTGAAGAAAATCAGAGCTTAAGTTATTTTATTAAACTTAGAAATCTGATGAGTCAAAACTAGTATCCCAACTCAGTTTTGTTTAATTTCAAAAGTACTTGTCTTATTACCATATTTTCTCTATTACAATAAAAATATTTACTTCAACCTTTGAAATGGTAGAAAATTCATTTCTATAAATCATAGAACTGGCACACACTTACATACTGATGCCAATTCATAAATTTCTATCACACTTGCTATGCTACTTTCGTTATTTTTGTTTTCTGTGCCAAGTTCTATTGAGTTTTAAATTTTCGAAGTTACTTATCATTACTAAAACAAAACTCATTTATTTCATGTATAACTTATTGAACTTGTTTCTTAATTTTTTCAAATTTGTAGCAATATATTTATATTCAACGATCTCTCAAATGTTTCCAAATATTCTTCAACAAGCCTCATGAAGGCTGTTCTGAATGATTATCATGCAAGATCCAGTGCGCAAAGGATATAAAATCCTTTGCAAATAAAAAGAAAACAGAAAACAATAAAAAATACAATAAAGGAAACCTAAAGGTAACTCAAAGAGATGAATCACATGCCTTTTAAACTTGAAGCGCCAAAGTGGATCTCCTGTACCTCATTGACCCCACCCCAGCTCTGCTAGAATACCGATAGGAGTGACCACAGGCCGACACCCATCAACAGTGTTGAGGTCCGTATCTTTAAAACTAAATAATCACTTTAAAGCTAAATAATGCTAAGCAATAACTTATTTAATGTTCTAAATTTCAAGTCATTTTGAATAAGCACAATAATTGGTTTTTAAAAAGTCACAAAGGGGCTTGCTTTTCAAGCCTGAGTTCTTCCTTGAGCACATACCTAGCTTTCCCTCTCTCTCTCTCTCTCTCTCTCTCTCTCTCACACACACACACACACACACACACACACACATACATGTGTCTCCCTCTCTCTCCCCTAACATCTTTTTGAAATATACTTAAATAAAAAAAATTCTTGCTTTAATAAATAAAAATTAAGAGCCACTTAAAAACAAGATAATAAGTGAGGCCAACACAACCCAGAACAATAAAAGATATAGATCAATATCAAACAGTGTCGGGGGGCGCCGCTGGGGTCCCTGACAGTGTTAGGGCAGAGGTTCTCTTCTACCTCCGAGGGCGCCGGGAGGACAGATGAAAACTCATGAGTCCGGTGCAGTTCTAAAAATGGCTTTTAATAGTACAAAAGCTCTTCCACAGCACTCCAATATAATGAACAAACTTTAGCTCTGGTTCGAACTTAAGACCATACAAAAGAGCCCAAGTCTCCCACCAAAGAAGAGAGGATCTCACCCGAGCTGAGTCCTACCCAGAAGAAGGAGCAAAAGGCCAAAGAGCAAAAAGCCAAAAGCCAAAAGCTGAGGCTGAGGAGTCAAAAAGCCACATGAGCCAAAAGCCGAAAGCTAAAAGGCCCAAAAGGTGAAAGGTAAAGGCCCAAAGTCAAAGGTGAAGGGGCCTCAAGTCAGCCCCTTATATAAACCAAAGTAATCTGATCGGGAGGGTCATGTCAACAAAGAACTCTAAACAGAGTGTAGTGCCACAACCTATTACAGGTATAAACAAAGGTTATGCCAAGGTCTAATCCTTTCTACCAAGATTATCTCTTATGTAAAACACTGGAGAGAGGGGCTGGTATAAAGTAATACATCTTAACTTCATGAGCTTCATGTAGTCTAGATGGTACCCACAAGGTCCTTCTTATTATTATCTGCACCAGGGTGATTCTCAGTATCTTGTTCTCTTGTACTGAAAGGGTCACACTCGCCTGCTTAGAGCAAACTAGTGTGATCCTTCCTATAGTCTTCCTATAGTCTCAGCATAGCCAGGGTGGTAGTCTGGTAAATTCTAACTGTCCCATGCTGGGTGCAGTGGGTATAAAGAGGAGCTGTGCCCAATCTAGAAAACATAGAGGTCTTAGTAGATGTATAAGTCAGAAGTTATTCAATCAAGGTGACTTCTGTAACTGCCACACCCTCATAGAAGAGAGGTCTCATTAGAATGAACCTTGACTTAAATAGATTAAGCTGGGAGTGGGCAAAACAACAAAATTTCCAGAATAGCTAAACCTGTCCTCCAACAAAACAGTTTCTTACATTTGCAACCAATATTCCTGAAAGAAAAAAAGAATGTGCATATATAGTTTATGGCACAGATTTTTATTTTCATTTATGGCAGCGAAATGACTATTCCATAATGTGATTTATAGCCCCACATTTTCAATTAAACAGTTTTAACATAAGGAAAAAAATGAAGGAAATAGTTGTATAGATAAGTTATATATTTCTTGCAGTGTGTGCATATGTATACATATATACTTATAATTAAAAGATATATAAATACATATTATAAATAACATATAAAACAGAGTTGTAGAGGGTTGGGAAATTAGAAAATTAGAAAGATAATGTTGACCAGTTGATATGAATTTATTAAAATTATTCTGTCTAAAAATCATCTTACCTGCATTTGAATCTTGTGTTCTGTAATCAGGAAAATGAAAATATTAGAATATTTTAGCACTTAAAGTTTTATATACTAATAGTAATATTAGATAATGGTTATAAATAGTTATCATAATTTTCTCCACTGAACAAAAAAGGGCTATTAAGGAGTTTTGTCTACAGGATTTTTCTAGAAGTTATAAATTCTGACTAGTTTGCTATATAAGCTCTCATCACAACTGAAAGTATTAATCACAGTCTTACCATTAATATGGTTTATTATGCTAATGAAGGAATTTATATATATCAATTCATTAATCTTACCAAATAAATGACAAGATCATTTAGTGCTATTATTACTTGAGATGAAGAAATGGGCTCAGGGTTGTAAAATGCATCACAAAATATCGACCTATACTACGCTTTTCTCAAAGGAAATGTTGCTTCAAGGAGAGAAATTATAAATTCATTTTTAGAACAGGTCTTTACATTTCATCCACCCTATTTAAATGCACACATCCTTATATGACTGGCTGACTTTGGGGCTATGTGAGAAACTATGTTATAATTATGTATCTCAACTATTAAAATGTTCTTTAATTATTGATTGGAAACCATGTAGTAGAGAATATAAAACAATATCAAAATTTTTCATAATTATTTCAGAGAATTTTTTCTTATTGACTCATTAAACAAAACTTTAGAATTACTTCTATTACAATTTACAAACATTAATCTATGTTTTCTCGCATATACATTTGTAATAGCTACTTCTACATATTCATATTTCTATTTCTGTCTAGCTTCTCCTTATAAATACTGAGCATATCCTTTTGGTTTAATCTTTTAGTGATCTTATGGCTCTAAATTAGTTTCTCAGCTTTGTGTCAAAGCACAGTCTTATTCTGACCTAGTTTCCATCCTGTGGACCCCTGTCCTACCAGTGGGTCCCTTTTTCTTCTTCTGTGATCCCCTATTTACATAATTTTCATCTATGGCACCTCAGAATCCAAATGGAACCATTTGGAAACACTGCTGTGAATCAACATAAAAGAGGAACTAGATTTTCTGAAACACAGGCTATGAAGGAAAAAATATTTAAAACCAAACTTTCTGGCTTTGAAGAGGTGGCTTGAGTTCTGTTATCACCACCTGTACCGGGGATTATATATCAAGTCAGAGACAATGAAGGGAAATGTATTCTATATTTAGTAGAGCAGCAGAGTTTATCACTTTTTGCTTTGTTTGTTTTTGGGTCACATTCAGCAGTGCTCAGGGCTTACTCAGTACTCGGAAATCACACATGATAGGTTTTGGGAACCAATTGACATACAAGGGATTGAATCTAGGTTGGCCACATGCAAAGAAAATGCTGTGCTCACTTTACTATAATCCAGTCCTATGTATTTGCAAACTAAAAATTAATCATGGTGGTGTAGCAAGGACTCCTAATAAATATTTTCAAATGAACATTTCTGGATGCCATCACACAGATATTTTGAGACATTAGATGGAAAATGGAAACATTTTCCATCTAAAACTTACTCTGAAACTTTCTTAGGTATCATTGTAGTGAAATCGCTTTGTGAAACCCATCTTATGTATATTTCTACATCAGTTTCCTCAACTACCTATAGGCCTCTTTTTTAAATTATAACAATAGGTGATTTGTTTGATTCTGATCATTGCTGCTTTATACTAATATTATTCTCAGCTCACTGTTGTGTACTATCTTCTGAAAAAATGAGGGAAATTGAATAGCAAAAAGAGGCTTTATTGGTGAAAAAATAACTGATGGAGCCTGAACATTAGCTCAGTATTAAGGTAATTGCCTTGATTATAGTCAAATTTGTTTCAATCTACAGCACCCCATATGGTCTCCCTATAAAATCTCCAGGAGTGATCCTTGAGCACAGAGCCAAGAGTAAGCCCTGAGCATTGGGTGTGGTCCCCAAATAAGAAGATCGTAAACTAGGAAGCTACAGAACAGACTAAGAGTGGGGGGAGAACGAAGTCTGCTTTTTTTCCTAACAGAAAGAAGGTACATAAGAACATATACATATTCCCTACTTTTGTTTTTTTACATACATAATAATGAGGGAAACAATTAAACATACATAATTTAGAAACACATATGAGCATACTTTCTTTGTACAGAAAATGGTGAGAAAGTGCCATTCTCAAGGATACATTTTTTTAATTTTTTTTATTATACCACCGTGAAACATACAATTACAAAGGTGTTCATAATTGGTTCTTGATAATACAGTATTCCAGCACCCATCCCTCCACCAGTGCCCCATTTCCACCACCAATGTACCCCACCCCCTCCCGTCCCCCACCCACCTTAATAGCAGGTACCCCAGTTTCCTCTCTTTCTCTATCTCTCTCTCTGTCTCTGCATCTCTCTCCCTCTTATTTTACACATTGTGGCTAGCCCTGCAGATATTTAGAGTTTATCACTTAAGTCTCTTTGTGTATATTCAGTGGTGAGTTTTAATCTGCCAGTACCATTTCCCATATTTATTAAAACACTGGTATCTATATCCTATTAATGAATGCAGTCATTCTATAACTGTCCTTTTCCTTCTGACTAATTTCACTCAGCATGATAGACTCCATGTCCATCCATTTGCAGGTAAATTTCATAATTTCAAAGGATACATTTTTTAGTATGACAATAAACAAGAAAATGAATGGAGGTCAAGGAGAGCTCTGTATAGCTTCACTGACCCATATGATGTGTCCGGGGACCTGGAGTCCTTATCTACACAAAAGTATTTGTAAGGTCTTGTTTTGGCTCTATCAGAGACAGAAGCATGTAGGAAAGCTGTGTCTCCAAGGGAGAAATTGTAATACATCTTAACTATAGGCTTTAGAGCAATGTGTTTTAACATTTCTTTACCCTGGAGAGTCTAAATTTAGGGGAAAAGGGGAAAGAGAAGGACAGGTTGAAAAAATCTTTGACATTCATTATACTAATTCGTAAGATGGTTAAAATGTATGTTTTTTTTGCCTTAATATTCCTTTCATTTATTACTGTGAATGAATTCTCACAGATAGATAATAACCTTGACTCAGTAAATCATCCAACTTGATTGAAAAAATCTATGCACACCATCTCTAAAAAGTCCTGCCATTTCAATTTCATCTTTTATAGCTTTCTTTTTGCCATTTGTTAAATTTCACTATCCATCGGCCTTACCAAACTAATTATCTATCCAGTCTGAGAAGAACAGAAGCTATAATCTCTGGGATTGAAGTCTGTCTCTGCCATGTTTCTCAACAGTTATTCAGTTCATACTTCAAGGAATATTTTTTGTCTTTGTGCACGAGTGAGAAAATATTCTGCTTTAAAAAAAAAAGACAACTAGAATATACTCAAGTAGGGAAAGATATTACTTTTTGGTATTAGAGGCAATACAACAGAAAGCAACTTTGATCATTAGTTACAAAATAAATATTTCAGTCTGACTTTATTATCCAAAAATGTGATCATAAGAAAAACTTTGTTTTATATGAACTTTGTTCTCAAATTAATGATGTGCAAATTAAATGCTCTCTCCAGCTCCTTTATGTCTATGAATTTTGTGTTTGGGAAAGGTAGGATTAGTCTGTTCCTGTGTAATTGCTTTGCCTTTGTAGATTTTTTCCTAATTTTGTATGACGTAATTTTTTGTAAGACTCATTAAAATGATTCTTTTATGCAAAGTATGGTAGACTAATCAGATTATCTTTAAAAATGTTTTAAATTTAAACTATCATTTACAAAGCAGTCAATAATACAGTTAGTAAACCTAGGTTCCTGCTCTCTTCCTGGCCCACTTATTTAGTGAACACATTTATCAATTTTTTTTTGGACCTTACCAGACTGTACTCAGCATTACTCCTGGTTCAGTGCTCAGGGATCCCTCCTCAAGGTGCTTGGGGACAATATAAGGTGTTGGCGATGGAATCTGGAATAGCTGCATACAAAGAAAATGCTCCCAGCAGTACTATCACTCCAGACCCTACAAACTCATTGTCTTAAACATTTATTATTTTACTTCAGGTCATGTGCTTACTAATAGTGTTCACTCTTATGATTTTGATGTAGTTACTTAACCTCTAGATCACCAAAATATATAACAAGACCCTTGCTCTCACTATCTACCTCTTTCCCTACCGAGCTATTAACCCCCCACTTTTTCAGGAGGCAGGGGTTAACACCCAGCTATGCTCAAGGAGCACTCCTGGTAGGCTCAGTGGACCTTTAAGAATGTGAGTCCTCAGGGCCTGAATGGAGGAAGAAGTATGTTTCTGTTAAATCAGTTTCTCTGGATAGAAGACAAAAAAATATGAGCTTTAGAGTGGCAACAAGTATAATCTCTGTAGTATTACAGGAATTTTTTATTTTCAGTATTGCAAACTTTTTCAAAATGTTCTAATCATGTAAATTTACTTAGAGCACAGTTTTACAGAAATAAACAAAGGAGCAGACTCTTCCCCTGCAAATATTATTAAGATCAGGAAATTTCTATGTAAATATAGAAACATCTAAATGGAGTGAGGGGAAGGAGTAAAATAAAGATTAATTCATAAAACCATAAAACTGTGAGCAGAATTTTATATTCTTTTGATGAGAGAGTTTCGAATCAGTTTAAGCAGATGTCTAAAAGATATACTTCAAAATGTGAGCTTTATAAAATAAACATACTATGTCTCTATTTTCACATTTTATACCATAGCTCTGCAGTATACAACTTAAATGCCAAGAACAAGTGTGATAAATGTACAAAAATACATGAAATTTTAATGAACAACGGAGTCTATTCAAACTGGAAGTTTACTCGTATATGCATTACTCTCTTCTGAGACTGATTTGTATACTAGTCAAATTTTGAACTCTTCAAATTATTTTGTTCTTTCTTCTAACTTTCCTTTTTTCTTATATCTATATGACCCAGGACCTATAAGCACAGGAACTGAGATAAAATAAAACTAGTAAAGGTGTGTACATGGAGGGTATTGTGCGGTGCCTGCACATGTTTTTTTGTTTTGTTTTGTTTTGTTTTGTTAAGGAAGACCTCCCATGTGGTACTCAGAGGACCTGGGGATATATACTGTGATACTCAGCTAACCAGGTTACAGTGCAAGGGCCCTAAGATGCTGTGCTGCTCAGTCCCTGTAGCACCAAGATCTTCCAGGACCACTCCAGTATGTTTAGGCACTTCCAAGGCCTCCTCGCATCTAATAATTCTACAAGTTCATGAGGTGTCAGGGAGCAATCATACATATGCATATGGCCTGACTGCTGCAGAATTTCCCTGTCCCATCTCCATTGTTTTATAGACGAGTTACCATATTTAATAGCAATTGCTGAGTAAAACATGAATAAACGATGGCTGGAGAGCTATCTAATTGGGCTGAGGGCTTGTTTTGCCTGCAGGAAGTCTGAGTTTGATTCCTACCACTGCAAATTCCCGAGCAGAGAGCCAGAGTAGCCCCTAGATCAGAATTAGATGTGGTCCCAAAAAAATAAAACAAAAGGATATTCTACATATGTTTTTAAAAAAAAAACAAACAGAAAATTAGAAAGATTATAATAATCTCAGTTTACCACTACAATCTCTTGACTACTGATGCATAACCAATTATGTTTTATCTACACTGCCTATACCACTCTTTGAGATTACTTTGCAGGTAATTTGAGTTATCACATAATTTTACCTGACAGTATCTTAGAGTCTATATCAAATAGATCAATTTCATCATCACACTTAAAATAGCAATATATTTTATAAAGGTTACTGTGCTATATTTCCCCAATTACTCAGAATTTTCAGTTGTCATGCAAATATTCAAAATGATATAAATTGTGATTAATGATAAAATTAATATGATAATATACCTACATTATTTTAATCTATAAACTTATACATAATTATAAAATCTATATTGCTTTCTCCCATTCGATTGCATTGGCTAAGTTCTTGAACTGAATGTTCAATAGTAAGACAGTTTATTTATATCCTTACCTTTTTTTCTTGATTTTAGCTGGTTAATCTGTTATTTCCTTATCAAGCCATGCTAGCAATCACAAAGATCTATGTAGATTTTATTATATGGGAGAAGTACACATGATTTAATTTAGCTTGATTCAGAATTTTTTCATGACTTCCTTATATCTATAAAGCAAATTACTTTGTTTGATTATCCTAAAATGTTCATAAAATTTTTTAACGTTGGGGTCAAAGATATAATACAAGGGCTAAGGAACTTGGCTAGTGTGTGAGCAATCCTGTGTTTTATGCCTGGCACTGCTGGAACGGCCCTTGAATACCAAACTAAGTGAAGCCCTTGAGCACTAAGCCAGGTGTAGCCCCTGAGCAATCCAGGCCTGGTGTAGTCCCTGTGCAATCTGGGCCAGGCGTAGCCCTGAGCAACGTTGGTTGTGATCCAAAATTCCAAAACTACACCAAATTACTAAGTGTACTCTTGCAGAACTTGCCACATAATGGAAATTTTCTTAGAAAAAAAAGCACACCTAGAATCATTTTTAATGCTACTGAAGAATCAAGTACAACAGATACAGAACTTACTATAAATCAGTGTCTCTGTCAACTTCCATCCTGAGAATTCTGGGTGAAATGTTGAATGTGGTTGAACTCAGCAATTCTATTTCGTCCTCATGGGCAACTAGGAATGTAGACTATCTGCTGATTGTTATAAAAGACCCACTCTGCAGCTTCTGTGTGTTCTCTTGTCAATCTATCATAGACAAAAGTACTTAAGAACAGACTCAAAAATTTCAGAACAACTGACTTAAGCTCAGATAATTCACTGCTTAAAACATTCCTCATTAACCTCCAAACGTGAACAACGTTGTAATTGTATATCTCACGGTGGTATAATAAAATGTTTAAAAAAAAAAAAAAAGAAAGTAGTGCCTTTCCGTCCAAGTGGTACAAAACTTCAAGGGAAAGGATATGTTGGCTTCAATTCCTGGCTCAGGTTCTGGTGCGTTTTAGGTATTTGGTCATCAGGATTGATCTAAGTGTTTTTTGGAAATTCAAGCCTATAAGATAATTGTACTAAGCTTGTTTGCTGAATCATCGAACCAGACACTACAGACACTACTATGTCTTCTTTAAGTTTTCTACTGCAATAAAATTTTATTGTTTATAACACGAATTCAAAGGATATAAAAACCTATTTACAAAAAAAAAATTCCTCATTGGGGCGGAGCGATAGCCCAGCGGTAGGGCATTTACCTTGCATGCAACTGGCCCATGCCGGCCGGGTTCGATCCGCGGGCATCCCATATGGTCCCCCCAGCACCGCCAGGAGTAATTCCTGAGTGCATAGCCAGGAGTAGCCCCTGAGCATTGCCGGGTGTGACCCGAAAAGCAAATAATAATAATAATAATAATAATAATAATAATAATAAAATAAAAACACTCCTCATTGTCACTCTGGTGAAGCACAACTTGGAACTATCTGCTCCATTATCAACCTGGATTGTGACTCCCTACTCTTGAATGAATGCTTTACTTTATATAGTTTTCATACTTCTCATTCAACACAAGTAAACACTCAGATATTTCAAAGTAGATTATACAATGAAAAATTAAAATATTTATTAGTCAATAAGTCTATTTGCCTGTGGAAAGACCAAAAAATCCAGTAAAGTTTAAAATTCATAACCTAGTATTTGTCAATTAACAAAATAATATTTATTAAGTATAAAATAGTGGATGAAGGATTTTGTTAGATGTTCAGAAGAGAGTATAATTATTGGGTTGTGTATATTTTATACTCCAATACTGATTGTAACTCATACCATGAACAAAAAATATTATTTTCATATTACTGTGCATGTGATTTTTAAAGTCAACTCAGAGAACATTGTAAACATCTAAAAACTCAAATATTGGAAACAAGAATCGCTTTTTTTGAACATGAAAGAATGAAATGATAAAAGTTGAAAAAACTGTTTTAGAGACCTGGGGCAGAGAGCTCAGCAGCCAAAGTATTTTCTTAGTCATCATGAGATTTTTGCGTTCTATCCTATTACCATTCAGTATGCTCAGAACACAGTCCCGACATCTGTGCAGTTTGGGATCCCCATACTACAGCACCATGTGTGATCCCTGGCCAGAGGTAGCCAGGAGCTCTGTTTCTCTATGTGCAAAACTAAGTGGATGTGTGAGCACCATGGGCAGTATCATGACCTTAGCAAGCAAATCTGCAGGCATATCCAGTAAAAAGTGTGCAAATCTGGAGTATACCATCACTGGATATTCAAGTACTCCAGTAAGATGGCAAGCAGTATAACAGAGTCTGTGAGCACCAAGTGTATGTGTGTGATTTCCAGTCATCAACAATGAAAGGAAAAGGAGGGAGGTAAAAAAATACCTGAAAACATATTCAAATGGGTAGAAAACTATACAAATATTTCTTATAACTGTCCAAGTGATTTGGCTAGGGTCCTCATGAGATTAATAACATAATGAGGAAAGTAATGGGTTGAGAATCACTTGAAGGCAGAAATGAGATACAGAATTCTAATGGATTTTGTAAAAGAAAAAACTGAGCACTCAACTATATCATTAGGTGCTAAAGGAATGCAGTTGTGACCAAAATAACACACAAAACTTAAATGAACATTAAAAGATAATGTTTTTTCATTAAAGAAATGTATAATTTATTCCTGTCCTCCTCAAGCATTCATGTCTGCATATTGCCTTTCTAGTTCTTTTTGAAGACAAACTAGATGAATAGAGACCAAAGTTTATGTTACATTAGTACCTTTGCTGTGTGACAAATGATCTCAAAAGCTGTGGCTTAAATCCAAAATTCATTGATCTTATTATTCCATGGATTAGCACTATGGGATGGGCTTAGCGGACGGCTGTGATCACAGTTGGGTTAATTTATATATCTATGTCAACTGCAGTAGGCTATGTTTAGTTTTTAAACATCTTTAAAGAATTGAGGAGCAATATCTATCAACCTTTCAGACTGATATCAATATTTCTTTCTCCTTCTCTAGTTACCTTCCTCCTGAGATGTTTAGTCTTGATTGCTTAATTTTTCCATGTATTTATTTACTGAAAAATAATGTCCTTCAGTGTTTAGTACTTAATGGGAAGTATTTGAGTAGTAGTCCATATAACTCTTTAATAATAATGCTTGGTTAGTATTCCCATGATATATTTTTGAAATATTTTGAAATCTTTAGTTCTGGATATGTAATTTATTTATCTTTACTATCAAAATATATAAAATTATGTTACTACAAATACAGAGATGATTTGGTGAGTCAGGCAAGTTTGGTAAAAGGAATAGAGCTTCCCTTTATGGTTTGACTGTGTAGTGAGATTGATATTAGGACCAATTTTTCTTCATACTAAACAAAAAATGTCTCAAGAACTTAATTAGCATTACAAATGATCAATTTCACATTGTGAGAACCAATTATGTGATAAGAATTCTAATGGAAACATCTTGAAATGTTCATAATATGAGAAATTCTTAATATGCCTTTTACCCAATTATTCCATGTTACTGAATATTCATGTTCTAGTTTTTAATACGTATGTTTTTATTTTAATACAAAATATATTTTTTAATACATCTGTGTTTTGGACACAGATACATGGGACAGCTGCTACGGGCTCTCCCTGTACTCAGCTGATCATGATGCATCCAGGAGGGGAAGATGGATTCTGGCCCTGGCCCGCCATCCCAATAGAGCCTCAAAAAGAAGCCAGAGGAAACCCCCACATAATGAGGGCAGCCATTTTCAACATCTGGACTCCACAGTTTGTCAGAGTTCCACCCAAGATAAAAGTCAATCTTTCCCATTGCGGCGAAACAGCCACATGGTTCATTCAGTAAATCTTGAACTGAGAGCCTACTACTGAGAGTATACCACCCACACGGCAGAGCCTGGCAAGCTACCTGTGTCGTATTTGATGTGCCAAAAACCAGTAACTATTATAGACCTCACAAAGAGATTCAGCTCTTTGTGTTCCTGAAAGTGAGCAGATTCCCTTGGGCTACGCTACCATACAACTGGACATATGGAGATGTTACTGGTGCCCACTCGGGCAAACTGATGAACAATGGGAAGACAAGTGATACAAGTGATGTCTTTTTTTAACATATAGGTATTGCTTATAAATCTTCCTAATTTCTCCCTAAAATGATATCACTGACATTTGGTAAATGAATACATACTTTGTCATAAAATAAATGGCAAAAAGTAATTCTGCTTGGTCCATTTTGTCATAGGTGTGTAGACCCTGGAAAATTAAAAAGAGTTTTGATATCTAAAAGGTATCAAAGTACCCAAAGGCATGTAAGATGTAAGAGTACATATAATGTAAGTTGTAAAGAATGTAAAGTGAACAAAAATTAGAAAAGAAGCTAACCACGTATGATAGATAATTTTACCTACATTAAAACTAGGATGTAAATATGAATGCTTTCAGATATTAATGGATTTATTAATTGTAATCATGGGCACTAAGCTTTTGAATAATGGCACCTTTGATATGCAATGAAAAATTTAAGATGACTGCCTAGGTAAACAACTTCCTTCAATTCACACACAAATGGAATTAAGGCAGAATTTTACTCCCCATATTAGCTGTGCAAACCAGCACATAAACAGTTTATCACTTGATCACTTGAATCCCAGTTATTCATCGATTTGCTCGAGCGGGGCGCCAGTAACATTTCCATTGGACCCTATCACGTGCCAATGTAGCCCAATGGCATCTGTTTGATTCAGGAATATGAAGAGCCTCAAACCGTTCCTTCAGGGTCTTAACAAGGAAGTCTGACCATCTTGTAGGTGGGCGGCCACGTGATCTTTTGACATCCCGTGGGATCCAGTCGGTAACGGCTCTAGTCCAGCGGTTGTCTCCAAATCGCATTACATGACCGGCCCATCTGATTTTCGATGTCTTGGCAAACGAGACAGCGCCCCTGATTCTGGAATAGCGACGGAGGTCAGAATTCCGGATTCCCTTCTCTCACTTGAGTGAGACGTGATATTCCAAGCATAGCTCTTTCGATGCCTCTCTGGGGAGACCCGAATAGCATTCTCATCCTGCTTTCGTAGGGCCCAGGTCTCTGAGGCGATGTTAATGCAGGGAGAACGGTGGAGTCGAAGAGATGTGCCCGGAGCCGGAGGTTCTTTTGTCCTTTTAGCTATTTCTTCGATGCCTTTGAAGGCATTCCATGCCGCTCTCTTCCTCCTGGGCGCAGCTCAGGTTTTAGGTCGTTCATCATGTTGACTTCTCGACCTAGGTACACATAACTGCTGCATTCAGAGATGTTTGTTCCATTGAGAGTGAATGGGGCCTCTGGAACTAGTTCATTTCTCATGAACATAGTTTTCTTCAGATTCAGCTGTAGACCTACCTTTCCACATTCTCGGTCAAAGTCAGCCAGCATTTGTGCCGCTTGGCTAATGTTTGGTGTTATTAGAACGATGTCATCAGCGAGCGGAGGTGGTGTAGTTGCCGACCATCTATCTTCACTCCCATTTCTTCCCATTCTAATTGTCTCATGATGTTCTCGAGGGTGGCACTGAAGAGTTTTGGTGAGATGGTATCACCCTGTCGAACCCCTCTTTTGACATCAATGATCACTTCTTTGTAGAATGGTGAGATCCTGGTGGTGAATCCGTGAATACAGCTCACGAAGGATCTTGATGTATTGGGTTTTGAACACCCTGTTTGGCTAGGGCTTCATGACTGCTTCAGTCTCCACAGAATCAAAGGCTTTCTGTAAATCAATGAACGTGAGACAGAGTGGCATCTTGTACTCCCTACAAACCTCAATGAGCTTGGTTACTGTGTGGATATGGTCGATTGTGCTGAATCCTTTCCGGAAACCTGCTTGCTCGCATGGTTGTCCTTCATCTAGTGTTCTGCTAATCCTGTTCAGGATGACTCGTGTAAACAGCTTGTAGATGACAGACAACAGGCAGATGGGGCGATAGTTGCCGATGTCGTGAATGTCTCCCTTCTTGAACAGTAGAACTGTCCTGCTGGTTTTCCATTGGGAGGGCACCTTGCATTCGGACAGGTAGCGTGTGAAGAGCCGAGCTAGTGTATTGATGAGTACCCGACGGCAGATTCTTCAGATGTTCGGGTCTGACTTTGTCTGGGCCTGGTGCTGTTCCCTTCTTTACCGATGAGATAGCATGTAGGATTTCAGAAGGGAGAACATTGGGAATGACATATCCATCCTGTGGAATTTGGTATGTGGGCAGGTGGATGTGGCTATCAAAGAGATTTGAGTAGAAGTCCTGGATAATCTTCTCCATTGCCTTTCTGGAAGATGTGATAGATCCATCAGGGCGTCGGAGGGCAGTCATCTTGGTCTTATAGTTGGTGAAGGACAGGCGGGCAGTGCGAATACTTTTCCCGGCTTCTGCTGCATCTTCCAGTATTTCTGCTCTTCTGTCTTTGAGGTCTGCTTTTATCGCTTCTCTGCACTGTTTAGCAAGCTTGGGCGTTAGCATTTGGTCTCCTGAGGCTCGCGCCTTGCCACGTTGGCGGAATGAGCTCAAGAGTTTCTGAAGACAAGCGTCCTTTTTGTGTCTTTCTCTCTCTCGGCATTCTTCGCACAATCATGGAGGTGCTGAACCAGTCGGTTGTATTCTTCATCGATGTCATCAATGATGGTATCTTCCC